>CM055443.1:3868471-3953716 GCA_029228465.1 Salix viminalis
GCTTTGACGACCGATAATTTTGCTTCAAATTGTCCGCAATAAATCCTTATCTATGAATCCTTTTCTATTATAAATAACTGATTCATTTCCTTCAACTTCAAATCGAACAGTTTTTTTGCTGCTGCTGCTGTTGTTGTCGTTGTCGTTGTTATTACTTATTACTGTGATGGGAAAGGTGGCAGTAGGAGCGGCGGTTGTTTGCTCGGCGGCAGTGTGTGCGGCGGCGGCGTTGGTGGTAAGGCACAGGATGAGATGTTCTGGGAGGTGGGCCAGGGCTATGGCGATACTAAGGGAGTTTGAGGAAAATTGCGGGACCCCTATTGGGAAGTTAGGACAGGTGGCTGATGCTATGACCGTTGAGATGCATGCCGGCCTGGCATCTGAGGGTGGTAGTAAGCTCAAGATGTTAATCAGCTATGTAGATAATCTTCCATCCGGGTAATCAATTATTATTATTACTGAAGTAAAACATACTACTTTTATTTTCGTTTTCATTTCCCATTTAAATCTACTTGTGTGGTATTTAATTTTCTGGAGGAATATTTATAAATTGATTTCTGAAGTAATGGGATTTTTTTTAATTGTTGATTAATCACGAGGATTGATTTTTGTCCTTAAAAATTGCACCTTTCATTATTCTTTTTTTATCGTGGACATTTTTTTTATATGCTATTTGTTACTGAATCGTCAATGTTTTCTCTAATATCCTGATTCTATTTGTAATTTTATTAATTATTAATGTTTTGATGATTGTTGTGTTGGTAAAAGATCTCTGCTTTGGACTTGATAAACGATCGTTTTGATGTGTTTTCAGGGAATGAAGGAGTTCATAAATAAGATTGTTTAAGGGTTAGTTTGATTACAGCTGTGAACTTGAGTGTATAAACAAGAATCTCTGAACTTTTTTGTGTCCATTGAAACTTAATGGAAATGGGTTTGCTTAGACGTAGATAGTTCAAGAATCAACTTTATTAGTAAAAGGCGTATTCTTTTCTAATCTTGAATTCTACTTTTCTCCATTTAAGCTTGATATGTTTCACTTGCGTCGTGTAGGAATTGTAAAAAAAATTTAGCCTTTGCTTTTAAGTTGCCTATCTCTTTTGTCGTTCCCTCTTTTTCATTCAATCAATAAATGCTTCTTTTTTCTTTCATCAATGGTCTGCCTTCTTTTTTTACCCGTCGAATGACACTTGGAATATAGCATACTGTTGGAAGCTTTGCTGCGACCTTTTTCTTTACAACTTATATCTCATTTCTCATCCTTGCTTTTCATATAGCTGTGATTAGGAAATCTCCCAGGCAGTGAGTTCTCTTATGTTGTATCAGTATCTTATCACAATATCTGATTTGATTAAATTTGGAGTTTTTGAAGTGGGAGGTCGTTTCATTTTTTAAAATGATAAGCAAACAGTATTTAGTTTGTATTGAGCTGATAGATTCAGCAAGGTTTCTTTTGTGGCTGCTGATTTGATGTGTTTCTTATGGAGCATGGATTCTTTATGATCAGTTTGTGGTACTGTACTGCTGATAAATGCTGACTTTGTGGTCTACATAAATATCTTATTATGAACATCCATGTTTTATAATCCAATAAACTTAAGATGGATTTATTTGAGATTTATAATGTAGTTGGTTAAATTTTCACTTAAATAATCTATGCTGGTCAACTTAGTAATGATCAACTTGGATGAATGTACAGAGACTTCTGGGATGTTATATTCCTTTTAATTGTTCAACCATAGGATTGATTGGTTTATGAACTCCTTTTAGCTGCAGGTAGCCCTTTTAAAATTGTGATAAGGTATTTTAAGTACTGAAAAATGAAAAATTTATAGAAAAAAGATAAAGAATTAATGAGTGACAGAAGATAAAAGAAGCTTTGATGTTCTTTCGGGAACACGAAAGATGTTGCTTTTCTGTGAATAATTTGTTCCTGAGAGAACACAATTTCATTTGTAAAGACATTTTATATTAACTAAACATAATTACCACTGAATGGTTAGCCACTTTTGTGCTTAATTTTTCAGAGAAGAGAATGGGTTGTTCTATGCATTGGACCTTGGTGGAACAAATTTTCGAGTTATACGGGTACTGCTTGGTGGGAGGGATGGAGGTGTTGTCAAACAAGAGTTTGAGGAAGTTTCGATTCCTCCGCACTTGATGACAGGATCTTCAGATGTGAGCATCATTTCAAGCTAATCTAACAAACTTAAACCTGCTTAGAATAGTTAGTGATCTGACTATGTTGTGCATGGTGATGATTTCAGGCACTATTTGATTTTATTGCTACAGCGCTTGCCAATTTTGTTGCCACAGAAGGTGAAGGTCTGCATCCTTCACCTGGGAAACAAAGGGAGCTTGGTTTTACCTTCTCGTTCCCAGTTAGACAAACATCAATATCATCAGGAAATCTTATAAAATGGACAAAAGGCTTCTCAATAGATGATACGGTTAATCCTAATTACCCTTACTTGCCCCCTCCCCCTTCCTCTGGCCATTTGTTTTCATTGCATTACAATCAGTTTTTTCAATTACAGTTATATTGGTTTTTATCTTGGTGCATTATCTGGTAAGATAAAAAAATTATAAGAATTGTTTTACTATCTAAAAGTATCATTGTTTTCCCTTTACCTATTCCATCTCTTTGCATTACATATACATCCTTCCTTTTCACCAGTGAAAAGTGACAATTATTAAAGCATTCCCTGCGGGGTACAGGTCATATGCAGTGTCAAAAATTGCATCAATAATATTTTGGAGCCATTCTATGTTACAATGCAAATAATAGCTAGTCTTTTTATCATGAGACACACATGCAGCTGGCAGCTGAATACATACATACACACATACTGGTAGTACTTGATTTTTTATGTTTTTGATCACTTAAATATAGAAACCAATCATTAACATCTGAACTTTACTAATTTTGGCAGTGCTTGTTTTCTGATGTTCTGGGTATCACTCTGAATTTATTATTAGCTTCTTTTGATTTGTGAAATTCTAGCAGTTAGTTATGTTCCTGCTTAAATTCTGAGGGAACACGTGCTGAACATGTCAACCGCACTTCAGGAGCAAAGGAATTTTCTATCACAGCGTTCATTTTCTTTCAATTTCTTATTGCTCACTTGTAGTCTGCATGATTTAGTTTGTAAGCATATATCTCTATATTGTGGAAAGCTCAAAGGAATCACTTGTATCTTAGTTACTCTGAA
This sequence comes from Salix viminalis, assembly GCA_029228465.1. Taxonomy (NCBI): domain Eukaryota; kingdom Viridiplantae; phylum Streptophyta; class Magnoliopsida; order Malpighiales; family Salicaceae; genus Salix; species Salix viminalis. The sequence goes on from CM055443.1 coordinate 3,871,684, forward strand.
CTATAAACTCTGCCACATGCACAACATTTACTTCTAAATTCCCAGTTTCTCTAAATATAGCCCCGTGAGGATATGTCCCTGATATTCTCATCTGGAAAGCATTAAGTGAAATACTGTATCCAGCACTTAGACTCAGGATTGCAATAGCTTCTGTCAATAAATGTACCTCCTAATTCTACCAGTTCTTTTTAACCTTATTGCTCACTTCATTCCTGGTCCTTAGGTAGGAGAAGATGTGGTGGGAGAATTAACCAAAGCCATGGAAAGAGTTGGCCTTGACATGCGCGTGTCAGCTTTGGTAAGTAATTTGGTTGTTGTCCCTGGGTTCTTTGTTTGGATTTTTTCTATTAAATATCAAAGAATGTGATTTACAGTCCATTTCTGATTGAATGGGTGCTTAATGCTTAATGCAGTCACATGTCTACATAACTAACAGATTCTTCAACTCTCTGAGCTGATGTAGGTGAATGATACAATTGGAACATTAGCTGGAGGTCGATACTACAACCCAGATGTCATTGCTGCTGTAATATTGGGTACTGGAACAAATGCAGCATATGTAGAGCGAGCACAAGCAATTCCTAAGTGGCATGGTCTTCTACCCAAATCTGGAGAAATGGTTGGCATTTCCCATACCATTTTCTCTTTTTTATTATGATTTAATAACAGTAAAATGATACCCAAACTGTATCTTATTATAGGTTATCAACATGGAATGGGGTAATTTCCGGTCCTCGCACCTTCCACTAACAGAATATGATCAAGACTTGGATGTTGAGTCTTTGAATCCTGGCGAACAGGTGATGCTATATTCCTTAATAGTTTTGACTCAATGCTGCCTATAGAGGTGGTTTAATGTATTTATAAGACCTTTGTCATTATTGCTTGCAGATTTTTGAAAAGATTATTTCTGGTATGTATTTGGGAGAAATTGTACGCAGAGTTCTACTGAAAATGGCAGAAGAGGCTGCCTTTTTTGGTGATACTGTTCCACCAAAACTGAAGATTCCATTCATCTTAAGGTCTGCCATATTGAGTTTGAAGTTTTTGGTCCTTTTCCTGTTTTCAGTTGAGATGGCTGGTCATTGCATCTTGATCAACCCAATGTTGCTGATGTTGTAACTAATACAAACTTGCACTGCTGTTAAAATGCAGGACGCCTCACATGTCTGCAATGCACCATGATGAATCTTCAGATCTGAGAGTTGTTGGAAGCAAACTAAAGGATATTTTAGAGGTATTATGCTTTGCCTTCTGTATCATTTTATTTACCTCTGATATCTCTATAAACTTTCTTAATGAGAAAAAGAGATTAAATGTAATTCAGCATAGAGATCAAAACTTCCTCTTAACTTTGCTTGAACTGTTCAAGTTGGTATGATAATGAAGTGATGTTGTGGTGATTTTGTTTGTCCCCATCCCTTCCTCATGTCTTGGAAAATTTCTTTGCCATACATTCATTTCCATCTCCATGCAAAATAAGGACTGCTACGCCACCTCACTTTTGTTATGTATCTTTCTTTTTGATACCATTTTATTTCAAAAATAAAAAATGATATCTGCTTGAGGTGACTATTTACCCCCCAAAACTTGCATAATAAAATAAGAATAATAGTAGGTTACACACAATAGCTGAACTAATAGTGGTTCTAATGTTCAGTTATAACTCTCTCTTGCAATTAACTTCCAAATTACCTCATTTTCATAACTCATTCAAAATAATTTTCTTCGGGTTTACCATGTAAGAACTGTAAAAAATGAAAAGGAAAAGGTAAAGATGAAGGTAGGTGAAGGAGATTGAACCCCAGAAAAAGGGGCTGACTCAATCTGTGCGATACATTATGTACAAGAGAAAATTTATATCAATAACTAGTTAGGTTAGTGTTGATAACTGTATGTGTACCAACTCTGCTTCATCTCCTGTCAAGAAAATTTGGTGGTTCTTGGAAACCTACCACATTTAGCTTGGTGTGAATCGGTTATAGGAGAGTCATGGTGTTTTCTATTTTCAATTGCCCTCTTTGCTCTTCTCTAACTGCATAAATATTTTGTTGATTTGTTACGTAATTCGAAGGGCATGTTTCATTTTTGTTTCCTTTTGTCCCCTAGATATCTCATACCTCCCTGAAAATGAGGAAAGCAATTGTTGAACTATGTGACATTGTTGCCACTCGTGGTGCCCGCCTATCTGCTGCTGGGATTGTAGGCATCATCAAGAAATTGGGGAGAGACGCAGTAAAGGATGGTGAAAAGCAGAAATCTGTGATAGCAATGGATGGTGGGTTGTATGAGCACTACTCTAAATTTAGTACCTGCATGGAAAGCACTCTCAAGGAGTTGCTGGGAGAAGAAGTTTCCGACAACATTGTCATCAAGCTCTCTAATGATGGCTCGGGCATTGGAGCCGCTCTCCTAGCAGCCTCGCATTCCCAATACCTGGAGGTCGAAGAATCTTGATGGTAACCCATTATATCAAGTAGTGTTACATTTTTGTTGTTGTATATCATCCCTTTCCACTCGACTTCAAATCATCTCGAGCTTTTCAACCTCCTAGTTCTTGTGATGATTGCAGCGAAATCCATATTTTGTGGTAGTAAGCTGAGCAGCAGTAGACCAGATACTCTTTTGAAAAGTGCCTTTAGTGGTCCCAAGCTTCAGTGTGGGAGTCTGTCACTGCTCCTCCTTATTTTCTTGTCATTTACATGAATTACACAATAAAGTGGGTGGGGATGTAAAACACTTATTTGAGCTGTTACATTTGACGGAAAATTTTTCTGTGGATCCGATGTAAAATGAAGTGAGATTATATGATTACAATTTATTTCCTAAATCAACATGTGCAGTGTAGATTTTCCAGTATGGTAGGCTTCAGTTATCTCATTGCCAGATATGTTTTGCTCGTTAGACGAACTCTTTTCTTTTTTCTTTTTTTACCTGTATGCATAACTGTTCTTTGCTGATCTTCTGTTGCTGGTGGAGGCCAGTCTGCCAGTATTTTGGGTTTCACCTTTATATGTTTGCGATTTCAAATGGTGGCCTTCTGGCTGTCGTAGAAATTCACAGGTGAATTTATTGTGAAGGTGGCGCATCTAAATCTACGTTTCTCATTATGAAAACCCTGAACGACTGCTGGGCAGTGCTTGGCATAAGAGATTTAGAGGAAAGGTGCTTGTTTGCTTTAGTTAACTGGATATCTTCACGGATATCATGGATCTCAAGCTTGGATAGCTGCCGATTTTTCTTCCCTGAAGATTTAGATAGTATCTTTTTAATGTCTCTTCTCAAATGAAAGATTTTGTCTTGAAACTTGCATGCAGTGTCATGCTACTTTGTGTTTGATTTTTTATCAAATAGAATGAGGGTGGTGAGATTCGAATTTGTGATTGCTGAGTCAACACTCTTTATTCAGAGAAACAACAATCTTTATTCTATCAAGGTAAGCAGAGAAACAACACTCTTTATTCTATCAAGGTAAGCAGAGAAACAACACTCTTTATTCTTTCAAGGTAAGCAGAGAGTAGTGGCGATTTCTGTGCATAAAGCAGCGATCAATTTCTGATTGCCGCTCTCAGTTCTTAAGCAAAGGAGTAGAATCATACTCTCTTCCAGTGTTCTTCACTCCGTACACCAATGGACGGCTCCTTCCTTGCAGGATCTGCAAAACCTCCTTCATTTGAGGCCTATCAGAAGGCACTGTGCTGGTACAGGAAACCCCCAGGTGGAAAACATTGCTCATTTCATCCACGTAGCAAGGTTCCTTTATCTCCTCATCCAAGGCACCGTCTATAGTTTTTCCTTCTTGCATGTGACGCCATGCCCATTGGGCAAGGCATGTATACTCATCGCCACTAGTTGCTGCTTTTCCCGTTGTTAGCTCGAGAAGGACAACTCCGAAGCTATAAACATCAGTCTTCTCATTCACTCTAGCTGTTTGAGCATACTCTGCGATTCAAGTTATAAAATAAGAAACTTCAATATTTGAAAATGGAAAAGGAGGGCAAGGAAGCAAATCTACAGGGATAAGACCTGGAGAGTGAGGTTTTACCTGGAGCTATGTAACCAAAAGAACCGGCAAATGACACAGTAGCAAGTTCTTCCTGCTTAACCAGCATCCTTGCTAAACCAAAATCAGCAATTTTTGCCTTAAACTCAGAATCCAACAAGATATTGCTTGATTTGACATCTCGGTGAACTATTGGAGGAGAGTTGTCGTGATGGAGGTAGCACAGACCCTGAGCAGCTCCCACTGCTATCTGCAATCTCTTCGGCCAGTCCAGAACATGATTTCCTGAAGCTAATCGCTTTTCTTTATGCAGCCATTGATCGAGACTCTTATTCACCAGATACTCATAGACAAGAAGTTTTGAATTGTCATTGGTAATATAACAAAGCAACTTCACTATGTTCAAATGCCTTATTGTACTCAGTATCTCAACTTCTGCAAGGAATTGTTTTTCAAGTTTCTGCTCTAACGGCCTGTCATTCCAGATTCTTTTCACAGCAACAACACTCGAGCCATTTGCAGCAACACGATATACTTTGCCTGATCCGCCGCGTCCTATCAGGTTGCTTTCTGTCAATCCTGACAGTATGTCTGATTCAGTAAAATTCAACCTATGGAAGTGAATGAACTTCCATTCTGAATCCGATCTATGATTTCTCTTCCGGCAAGCTTTGATAATGATGAACGCAAATAACAATGCTAACAGAAAAGCTGTAATCAAAGCACTTAATATCAAGGCTAGGAGTGGGGTTGATACTTTGCTTGATTTTTGCGGTCTGGAATTGCAAACCTTAAGGTATAGGGATGGCCTTCTTGTACAAAGACCAGGATTGTTCAAGAAACTAGTGGCATAAGCAACATTTTCATACTCGGTGGGGATTTGCCCCATGAGATGATTGGAAGAGAGATTGAGAAAAGGAAGCCTCAGAGAACCAAGTTGGGGTGGAATCTTACCGGAGAATTGATTATCTGATAAGTCCAGTGTGACGAGGCCAGGTAGGAAACCAAACTTTTCAGGAATCTGTCCAGAAAGTTGATTTTGACTGAGGTTTAGAGTAGTCAATGACTTCCATGAGATGATATTGGGTTGAAGGGCTCCTGTGAGTCGGTTCTTATCAAGTAAAAGAACCGTCAGATTGCGAAGAGTGGTTAATTCCAGAGGGACAGTGCCAGTGAATAGGTTATTGCTCGCAGTGAAGACTACCAGATTCCTCCAAGAATTCCCTTCAATGGTAATACTACCAGAGAACCTGTTGTTACTCATCTCCAGCAGCAAAAGACTAGTTGACACTTCGTTTGGAAGCTCACCAGTGAATGAATTATCACTTATCATCAGCTGTTGTAAATTTGAAGCTGTCCATAAACCAACAGGAATATTGCCGAAAAATGTGTTATTTGAAATTCTTACTGTTAGCAAACTGCTGCAATTCTCGAGTGATTTTGGCAACTCTCCACCGAGCTTATTATCAAAAGCTACCACTCCTATTAAGCTACCTCCATGGCATAAATATTCAGGCAGGTTCCCTGTAAGCCTATTGGAACAAACCTCGAAGGTTTTAAGGGCTGAGTATCGCCCAAGATCTGGAGGGATTGAACCTGACAGATTGTTGCTATACACGGAAAAAATTTTCAATGCGGGAAGACGACCAATGCTTTCTGGGATTTCACCAGATAACTGATTAAAGAACAAGTTCAAACCTGATAATTTGTCAAGCTTCCCAAAATCAACAGGTATTGTACCTGTCAGATTGTTCTGCGAAAGATTGATGACAGTCAAGTTCAAAGCTTCAACAACCTGAGGGATCTCCCCGGATAGCGAGTTTTTGTGAACAAACAGAACCTTCAAATTCTTCAACATGAACAAACTGCCAGGAATATTCCCAGTTAGTTCATTAGATGATAAATCTAAGTGCTCCAATGCCACCATTTCTCCAATCATTTGTGGAATCTCGCCGATCAAATTCGCTCCGGCAATCCACAATTCCTTCAGTTTCTTCAGCTGGGTGAAATTGGAAGGCAACCTTGATGAAGAAAACCCATTGTGAGCCATAGTTAACTCTTCAAGCTTAGACAAGTTGCCTATTTCTGGCGGGAAAGTGCCATTAAACTGATTGTCATTAAGCTGGAGAGTTCTTAGCTCTGGTAACAGTCCGATGGCTGCTGGAATATCACCAGATAAGTTATTTGCATCAAGTTTAAGGCATGAGAGGCGAGCCAAGCGGTCTATACCATCAGGAATTGTGCCAACAATACAGTTCTGAGAGAGGTCTAAGATCTCCAACTTGGACAGGTTATACAAAGCCACAGGGAACTTCCCAACAATATGGTTATTATAAAAGTTAAGAAATGTGAGGTTCTTTAGGTGTGAAAGAAAGGGTGGGATAGTTCCAGAGATGTTCTTGTTATCAAGGATGAGCTGAGTGATGTAGTTATTGGTGCAGACAACTTCAGGCCAAGTGCAATGAGAGGTGTTTGATGGGGTCCAGTGTTGAAGAGACAGCGGGTTTTGCCAGTGTTGTTTCAGTCTTAGTAGAACGGCTTGTTCTTGATCGTGGAATTTGGAGTCTGCATGCTGGAAAAGGAAGCGGATGAGGAAGTGAATTAAAAGGAAAATGGGCTTTTTTCCCGACATTTCGGAGGGTTTGAGTTTGTTGTTCTGGTTTGAACTCTGCTGTGCAGGATGAACTGCAGAGAAAGGCTGATTTATAGAGGTGATGATGCAAAGATTTTGGAATCTAGATTTGTTGTATCTAATATTCGACTCATAGAAGTTAGTGGCGTGAGGAGGGGAGTGCTTTGGTAAACCGATTTGATTGTTAATATACTTTATAAATAAAGCATATACACGAATAGAGTATACCTTGGTTTCATTCCATTTTGGTTTCAACTTATAATTTTTTTTTATAACTAGAATGTTCAAGCTAACTTACGTGCACCATGACTATTATTTTCTACATAGCCAAAGGAAATCGCAATTTCAAACAGTAATAAACAGTGATTTGAACTGTGGTTTTCGTCGTTCATTACTATTTAAAAAATTGGATTGAACTGTGGTTCTGGTGAGAGATGACAAGAGTATTTGGTAATGCGTCTGGAAATCGCTTTTGAACAAATTTTAAATTTTTTAAATTTTAAATTAAAAGAAAAAAGTGTTTCTAGATGATTTTGATGTGCTGATGTTAAAAATAATTTTCTAAAAATTAAAAAAAAAATACAACACATAAAAAATCTATTAGTTTTCTCCATATAAAAAAGCCTAGCGCAACACGCGGGAAAGTCAGCTCGTATTTACTAATAAGCAATGTTTTATTTTCAATTAAATTTATTATATATTGTTAATATTATTATAAATGATTAACGCTGGTTATTTTTTAACACACGCGTAGTTTGGTTCCGTTAAAAAGAAGACGAGCAACTAATTTTGAAACCGGGTGTCAGGAGGAACCCACCACCCGTGTCTCAAAGTCCGTATTGTATTCCAATAATATATATATATATATATATATATATATATATATATATATATATATATATATATATATATATATATATATATTATTTTATCATCCCTTTGGCATCAAGAAAAAGAAAGATCGACATGAAACATTCAGCAAAACTTATCCACGCCGTGGGACCCACTTCGTGTTTATTATTTCCCCAACACCTCCTTAAATTCTAGTAGTGAACTATTCTTCCGCCTTTTACTAAAGATTACCGTGTGCTCTCCCCAATTAGTGGCATACGCTAATATTTTGGGGGATCTCCTCTCTGGGAGACCCCCAACAATTTTGTTAATGTTTTTATTTTGATGTCTTCTGTGCCGTAATATTTTGTCCTAACTTTATAGTCCAAATACGAAATATTGTAATTTGGTTATCTTGCCCTTAATGCTATTATATAGGTTTTGATTTGATTCAATTGCGTCCTTCAATTGCAATTGATTATATATTGGACTTTCAATTCGATCCTCATTCTCTTAATGTTTCGGATTGGGCTCGAATTTTTAATGTTTTTTGGTATCAAAGTTTTGATGGATTTCAATTTGATCATTCCATGCAAATTTATTATAAATCCTTAATATTTTCGGTCCCAAAGTTTTATTTCTTTCAATTTCATCCTTCAATGCAATTTAATTATGGATTTTAGTTTCATTTTGGTCCCATTTCTTTTAATTTCAGGTTATGTTTGCAATTATTTAATTTTAATGTTTGGATGTGCTTCAATTTTGTTCTTAAAATTACATGTATTATTTAAAGTATGTCAAATTCATTATATATTTGTATATTTATGTCAAATTAAAATATGTTAAACTAATTATATGTTTTAATATTTATTGAATATTATCGCCTAAGAATGTATATAGAGAGAAAAAAGTTATCTAGGATTTTCTTAAGGAAAAAAACAATATCACTATTCTTAAATACATTTAATATAATCATACAAGCAATAAATCTTATAAAAAATTTAAAAAAAAATGTCCCATGAATTTGAATTTTGTGCTTTGTTTTTTTAAAAGTTTATTTCTTAAAAAAATATTTATAATATTTTGGTCTTTAATATTTCATATCTAATATTATTGGGCACAAAATACAAAAAAAAATTGATAAATTTACCTAGATTATCTACAATTAAAAAAATATTCGACTCACTTCCCGCTTTCGACATTACATCGCTTTTTTTTTAGACGGCAGATAAATAATTATAGCACGCAAAAAATTTAGGTTTATTTCTAAAAACAAATTACAATATTTTTATTTATAATGTGTCAGATCTAATATTACAAAAGGAAAAAAGCAACTCATAATTTTTTTTTTTGACAAATTTACCTGGATATCTACAATTAAAAAATCTACACCCACTTTCCATTTCGATTACACTATAAACTATGTAAGACTAATTATATGTTTTAATATTTATTAAATATTATCGCCTAAAAATATATATATAGAGAGAAAAAATGACCTACGATTTCTTGGAAAAAAAAAAAATATCGGTATTCTTGAATACATTAAATACAATAATATGATTAATAAATCTTATAGATATAACTTTGGCTTTGAATTTAAATTTCTATTTTATACTCTTTTTTTTTTCTTTTAATAAACGGTGACCTTTTTTCACATTTTTTTAATTCTTTAATAACCGTCGTGTCCAAGTTTTTTTTTTAAACCGAGTTTTTTTTTGTGTGTTTTTTTAACCAGAGTATCCGTGACAACAAATTTTTTACCTTCTTAGCAAATTTTCTAACAAATTTTATCAAAAGTTTTTTAGCGATATCAATATTCAATAACTTTTTGGTTGAAAAAAACCATTTTTAACAGATTTTATCAATTACAATTTTGCTAATTAAATATTAAAATAACAAAATACAACATTTATAAAATCAATCAATTTTCTACATAGATTAAAAAGCCCAGCGGAGCGGGCGAATTGGCTCGTAACACCTAAATGGAAAGTTACTTAACTAAATAACACCTAGATGGGAAGTTGAAAGTGCGGCTCAAAAAAGTACTATCAGGGCATCCTTGAACATGATGTTTTAGGTACATACAAGCCGATTTGCCCGCTTCGCTGGGCTTTTTTTTATCTATGTAAAAAATTGATTGATTTTATAAATATTGTATTTTGTTATTTTAATATTTAATTAGTATAATTGTAATTAATAAAATCTGTTAAAAATAGTTTTTTTCAACCAAAATGTGATTGAATATTGTTATTGCTAAATTTTTTTTGATAAAATTTGTTAGAAAATTTGCTAAAAAGGTGAAATGATTTATTAGAAATTTGTTGTCACTGATACTCGGGTAAAGAGAAACCCTGTTAAAAAAAAGAACAACCTGACTTGGACACTAAAAAAAATAAAAAAAATACATGTGAAAAAAAAAGGTCACCGTTTCTTAAAAGAAAAAAAAAGAGTCTCAAAATATAAATTTAAATTCAAAGCCAAAGTTTTTTTTTATAAGATTTATTCATCATATTATTATATTAAATATATTTAAGAATACCGATATTAATTTTTTTTTGCAAGAAATCGTGAGGTCATTTTTTTTTCTCTCTTTATATATTTTTTAGGCTGATAATATTAAATAAATATTAAACACATATACTTAGTCTCACATACTATATAGTGTGATCGAAATGGGAAGTGCTTTTTATATTTTTTTAATTGTAGATAACCTAGGTAAATTTATATAAAAAAAAAAATATGAGTTGCTTTTTTTCCCCAGTAATATTAGATCTGACACATTATAAATAAAAATATTGTAATTTTTTTTAAAAAAGAAATATAAATTTTTTGCGTGCTATAATTACTTATTTGCCGTCTAAAAAGAACAGTGTAGTCGAAACGAAAAGTGCCTCGTATATTTTTTAATTGTAGATAATCTAGGCAAATTTGTTGACCTTTTGTTTTTTTGAGTTGTATTTTTTCCCGGGTAATATTAGATCTTAAATATTAAAAATCCAATTTTTTTTTTTTTTACAAAATAAACTTGAACAAAAGAGCACAAAATTAAAATTCAAAGCCATTTTTTTATAAGATTTATTCATCATATTATTATATTAAATGTATTTAAGAATGCTGATATTAATTTTTTTTCCTGCAAAAAATTCGACTTCATTTTTTTTATCTCTTTATATATTTTTAGGCGATAATATGCAATAAATATTAAAACATATAATAATGACTTGTTTGCCGTTTAAAAGGAACAGTGTAATCGAGACAAAAGTGACTTGTATCGTTTTTTAATTGTAGATAACCTAGGTAAATTTGTCTATTTTTTGTTCTTGAGTTGTCTTTTATCCCCAGTAATATTAGATACAAAATGACTATTGCTATTATTGCAAAAACAATTAAAATTATCAAATTATCCCGAAAGAAAAAACACTCAAAAACATTAACAAAAGAGTAAGCAAGAAAAAGAATATATTATTATTATTATTATTATTATTATTATTATTATTATTATTATTATTATTATTATTGTGTTAATGATGAATAAAGAACAAAAATAAATAAAAGAAAAAAAAATCATAATGACTTTAACAAAAAAAAAAATCATAATTATCAGGAAAAAAAATTCATCTAACTTGAAAATAATAACAATAAAACCTATAAAAAAATAAAATAAAGAGCACATAAAAAAGTATAATATATGATAAAACAAAAAAAAAATTAGCTGAAAAAATCATTTAATTTGAAAATTTTAAAAAATATATGTTCTACGTTGCGGGCTGAGTAAACACTTTTTATAGGATTTGCTGGATCCAAATAAAATTATAATATTTATTTATGTGAAATTTAATATAATAAAATAGCTCAACACCCCCTAGTATAACAATAGCAAAATCAAAGTTTGAAAATCTAAAATTATCATTGCTCTTACTATTAAAATAATAAAAATTATCAAATTATCAAATTATTATTATTATTATTATTATTATTATTATTATTATTATTATTATTATGATAATAACAATTATCATTGCTTTATGAGCGGGCATAAAGCTTTTTACAGTTGCTTTCCAAATAAAAAAAAAGTATTTCAGGAAAAAAAAAAACCCAACCAAAATCAAATTTGTTGGCTGAGGGGTCCGAACCCCCTGCTACATGCATTTTCCAGCAAGCAATGAGCCACTCAGCCACGAGCGTTCCTTTGTCATTTCCACCATAGAAATTATAAAAAAGCATCTCTGCAGCAAAAACAAGTGCACATATCGCCAAGCAAGAGTTGAAAATGGCCAGTCCACAGTGCACATGATTGTGCGTGCACAATGGCTGGCCGAGCTCTTTTAGCTCTTTTACTAATATCAATAAACAAAGTTGAAAATCATTAATCTAAATAAAAATGATAAATCACATTATCTAATTATTGAAGGGATGTCTAGAAATGTGTTTTTTCACTTATATTTCTCAATGATAATCCCAAACTTATCAACTTTATTTTAAGATCTAAATTGAATGCACCAATAATGGATCTAATATTGGGCCTAGGATTAAGCACATAACTAGACCTAAAGTCTTCCTCCAACTACCACCAAGCCTTAACACCAAACATGAGGCAAGACTCATCAAAGATCATTATCAATTGAATTATTAACAATTGTATTCCACTTTGTCTTATGTAAAAAATGATCATTGTTAACATAAAAACTTTGAAGTCCTAGACTTTAAAAGATTTTGGTTGACACATTAAATTTTGTCCCACCAAATGAGTTTTTTTATTCTTTTTAGATAAAAGAAAAATTACAATTGTGTTTATCAATAACATCATAAATACCCAATTATAGCTTAACTAACACAATATAAATTAAGTCAATTGAAAGAGTGGATTGAGTGAATTATCCTACTAGATAGGGAAAAAAAATGAGTAAATTGCCAAACAAAAAGACAATCTTGAACTTCATTTATAACTTTTCATATGTTTGGAAGTGTCTTGAATGCCTAGTTTTTTAACTGTTAAAGGTCATACTTGAATGACTAGAAATTTGCCTTGACTCAATCCTTACTTACATTATTATTTTTCAATCATTTTTTTAAACATGTCTTTTGGGTTCCCAAAAGTTGAACACGCAAGCTTTTCATGAACATATTTTTTTTCTATGCACATAACACTTTTTCTATACAGAGTAGGTATCACTTTCCTACATCAATGGCACTGCCCATCACCAATATTTTCTTTCATGATGCATAATAATATCTAGAAAGCAACTGACTCTCTAGAAATATGTTATCACCAACATCTCCATTAATGGCAAGTATGACACTAAATAAACAATTTAATTTTTTATGAAAATATTTTTCTCCATGAAGTTCAATGACTAGGTGTATAAATACACCTAGTCACTAGGCAAGAAAAAAAGAAGCTTATGTCATATAAAATACAAGTTCTAGACTATATTCCATTTAGATTTTTTTTCATACAAGTTCTAATCCTATCATTGGTCATGAAGGTCATGAGTTTCAAGTCACAAGTTTTGGACTCCATACATAACCAATATAGGATTGAATCTTAATTAGGAACAATCCAGACCAAGACAAAGGTCTTCATTCAAACCCATCACTCAATTAACCAAGAACAAAACTATGGAAAGTTCAATTTTTATTTAACATGTTTTCATAACTTCATCACCAACATCTAGATATCTAAAATGACTTCATCATCGATGATAGACCTTTTCCAAATCAATTTTCTTTGCTATGTAATCACTACATTCTTTCTTTCTATGAATGTGATGAATAATTTACTTTGCAATAATAATATTATATGTGATATGGTGACCAAGAACAAATATGATGGATTCAAAGTCCCTATAAATTTCTTTTAATTTAGAAACTAGATGTCACTTTGATGTTTCCCTTGGAATATGTTATTAAAAGCCTCATTGTTTATGTTGATACCTATTATTTTGAAGAAAAAAAATCTCGGAAAAAACAAAAATAGCAAAAAAACAATAAAAAGCTGAAAAATATATTTTGATGAATTTGGGTTGTTTTCAGCATCCTTTTCAAAGAATTTAAAATAAAAAAATAAAAAATACATTTTATATAATTGTAATTGTGGGATAACCAATTTGAGAATTGGAAACCCTCTCACTAAGCAACCCATTTTTTTATTCAATGGATGTACAATCAATTCTCTTAATCTGAAGGTCCATTTCTCTCTGTTTTTGTCTCCAAGTTATGAAATGAATGGTTCTTTCTTGAAATCCAATGGTTGATCATCTTGGTTTTCTTTATCTCGAAGCCAAAAAAACAACAAGAAAGGTATGGGAAGGATCTAGTTCGTCAATGTGTCGATCTTCAAACTGATTATATTAATCTTCTTCTTTTATTCCATCCATCTTTCTTAATTTTCTACAATAGATTCCTAATGAATTCCATGTATCTGTTACTCATCAAATTTCCTGCAGTGTTTTTCACAGCCTTCATCTTATTGTTCTTGGAACGAATCTGATATACCAATTGTTAAGGTCAAGAAGAAGAAGAAGAAGAAAGGACTGGATCTTTCACGATGAAAAAACCCTACGTTCAAGCTACAACTATTCCCTTAACCTCCTAACCAATTCTCCCGCCTATTAACGACTTAGTGCCCGTTTGTTTATTAATATAAAAAAAATATTTTTAATATTAAAATAATCTAAAAATTAATTAAAATATAAATAATTTTTAACCTCAACCTCAACCACAGTTTTAACCAAACACTTCACAACTTATTTTGAACCGCAGCAAAACTGCTTTTCTTGAAACTATTTTTTTCAAATCTCAACCACAAAAGCAAAAACAATACCAAATACACCTTTAACTGACTTCCTTTAACTGCCACTAACAGACCATGCCACATGATTACAAGACTTCCTGCCCAACTTCTTCTTTCCTCTAATTAATTTGCATCCCTATAAGATTCCGAATCACGCTGGACTTGGGAGGGTTGATTGTCAGCTTCAATTACAAACACTGTGTGGTTTCATGCAACCACAAGTTGAGACACTGTAGTTGTATTGTTAGTAGATGCACTGGCGAGTTAAACTCAGTTGGAAGCTTGGGTTATCTTCGAGTTCTGGTTGCATGGGCTGCTACCAGATGTAGATATCGCGTTGGGCTGATAACCCTAATCCAGTTGACTCTATCATCGGCTTTACTGGCTGATTTCTCAGGAATTTTGAAAAAGAGCATAGAATACTATTATGACCAACTTGACCATAAGTGTAGCAAACTTGTGGTAACCCCTCATGAGACATTTCCTGATCCAGATCTTCAGTTTTTTCTTTCAGTTTATCAAGATCAAAATCAAACTTCACACGAGTAAATATCCCTCAATGATTGTTCTGGGTGTTATAATCAATCTTATACATGTTACCAATCAACTGGAAAGGCAAGGAAAATGCACCCAAAAAAACATCCTTGTAATGTGTCCAGGTGATCGATGCTTCAAAATTCTGACCGGGTCCAAGGATTGTCCACGGTCCATCCACTAGAACATGGAGATAATCATTCATAGTCGAAAATTGGACAAGGAAGAACTCATTCTCCGGATCAATAACCTTAAAAGGCTTTGCTCCATTCCAGATTGTTTTAGTTTTCAGTCCAGTGGGTCGTGTTTCAAGATGTGTGACCCAAGACCTTGGCAGCAATAGCCAGTTCTTATGGCTTATAATATTCAAAACCATAGGGGCTTCTAGGGTCATGGAGCCACTAAATTCTGAGGAGCCAGTTCAATTGTTTTTTTATTATTATTATTATTATTATTATTTATTTTCTTGAAAAAAATTAGGTAAAATATCTTACCATTCCCAGCTATATATGTTTTGTGGGAGAAAACTTTTTTTTTTTTTTTTATGTAAATCTCTTTTTTTAATGTTACCAGATCAGTTTGTGTGTATCTCGATTAATTCCACGAGCCCTTAAATTAACGGCCATATAAATTTCCAATGATTATTATACTAGTAACTACAGGATTCAAATCTGAAATCATAAGAATAACAAACACTTGAATTTCGAACTCGTACTACTAAACTACCTATTATGATCAAATCAAATCTAAATCTTCACTAACTAGAGCTGTAGTAAACTACTGGGTTTATAAATTATAGCAGAACTCAGGATGCTCAAAAGAAGATCATACGTACACAAAGACACAGGTGCGGAATCTATTCTACACTAGCTAGTTCATTATATTATCATGCACAACGACTGATATTTTACAATCTGAACTCCAGAGCTGGATATGATTGCTCTTTACTAGCCATTGCTGGATGCCAAACTGCCATCGCTCTTTGAGGAGTTGAGCAGAGGAGTGGAAGCGTGCTCAGCGTGTCTCATATTCTTCCTTCCACAGACCCATCGAGGGTTCCTACCAAGCAAGATTTGCAAAATCTCCTTCATGTTAGGCCTTTCAGATGGCGAAATGCTCGTACAAAACACCCCGAGTTTGAAAACATCGCCCATTTCATCCACGCAACACGGTTCCTTAATCTCCTCATCTAACACGTCGACTATAGGTTTTTCTTCTTGCATGTGACGCCATGCCCATTTGGCAAGGCATGTATCCTCATCGCCATAATTTGCTGCTTTCCCTGTCGTTAGCTCAAGAAGGACAACTCCGAAGCTATAAACATCAGTCTTCTCATTCACTCTAACTGTTTGAGCATACTCTGCAGTTCAGGTTACAAAATATAACGAGCTTAGACGAAACTATTTGGTGGTGGAAAAGGAAACAAATGCAAAAAAGTTGTGGCAATATGAAAAGTGTTATCTTATCACCTGGAGCCATGTAACCCAAAGAACCAGCCACAGCAGACACAGTAGCGAGCTCTCCCTGCTTGACGAGCATCCTTGCTAAGCCGAAATCAGCGATTTTTGCGTTGAAATGAGAATCCAACAGTATATTGCTTGACTTTACATCTCGGTGAACTATTGGAGGCGAGCAGTCGTGATGGAGGTAGCACAGACCCTGGGCAGCTCCCACTGCAATCTGCAGCCTCTTGGACCAGTCCAGAGCGACATGATTCATCGAATCTGATGAACTTTCTGCCTTTTTCTCTGAATGCAGCCATTGATCAAGACTATGATTCTCCATATACTCGTAGACAAGAACTTTCTGCCTTTCTAGCAGTCTTCCCTTATTTTCCGAGACAAATCCAGCTTTGACGACCGATAATTTTGCTTCAAATTGTCCGCAATAAATCCTTATCTATGAATCCTTTTCTATTATAAATAACTGATTCATTTCCTTCAACTTCAAATCGAACAGTTTTTTTGTTGCTGCTGCTGTCGTTGTCGTTGTCGTTGTTATTACTTATTACTGTGATGGGAAAGGTGGCAGTAGGAGCGGCGGTTGTTTGCTCGGCGGCAGTGTGTGCGGCGGCGGCGTTGGTGGTAAGGCACAGGATGAGATGTTCTGGGAGGTGGGCCAGGGCTATGGCGATACTAAGGGAGTTTGAGGAAAATTGCGGGACCCCTATTGGAAGTTAGGACAGGTGGCTGATGCTATGACCGTTGAGATGCATGCCGGCCTGGCATCTGAGGGTGGTAGTAAGCTCAAGATGTTAATCAGCTATGTAGATAATCTTCCATCCGGGTAATCAATTATTATTATTACTGAAGTAAAACATACTACTTTTATTTTCGTTTTCATTTCCCATTTAAATCTACTTGTGTGGTATTTAATTTTCTGGAGGAATATTTATAAATTGATTTCTGAAGTAATGGGAGTTTTTTTAATTGTTGATTAATCACGAGGATTGATTTTTGTCCTTAAAAATTGCACCTTTCATTATTCTTTTTTTTTATCGTGGACGTTTTTTTTATATGCTATTTGTTACTGAATCGTCAATGTTTTCTCTAATATCCTGATTCTATTTGTAATTTTATTAATTATTAATGTTTTGATGATTGTTGTGTTGGTAAAAGATCTCTGGTTTGGACTTGATAAACGATCGTTTTGATGTGTTTTCAGGGAATGAAGGAGTTCATAAATAAGATTGTTTAAGGGTTAGTTTGATTACAGTTGTGAACTTGAGTGTATAAACAAGAATCTTTTAACTTTTTTGTGTCCATTGAAACTTTAGTGGAAATGGGTTTGCTTAGACGTAGATAGTTCAAGAATTAACTTTATTAGTAAAAGGCGTATTCTTTTCTAATCTTGAATTCTACCTTTCTCCATTTAAGCTTGATATGTT
Organism: Salix viminalis; assembly: GCA_029228465.1. NCBI lineage: Eukaryota > Viridiplantae > Streptophyta > Magnoliopsida > Malpighiales > Salicaceae > Salix > Salix viminalis. The sequence continues at coordinate 3,889,367 of CM055443.1, forward strand.
TCACTTGCGTCGTGTAGGAATTGTTAAAAAAAATTAGCCTTTGCTTTTAACTTCCCTAACGTTATCTCTTTTGTAGTTCCCTCTTTTTCATTCAATCAATAAATGCTTTCTTTTTTCTTTCATCAATGGTCTACCTTCTTTTTTTACCCGTCGAATGACACTTGGAATATAGCATACTGTTGGAAGCTTTGCTGCGACCTTTTGCTTTACAACTTATATCTCAATTCTCATCCTTGCTTTTCATATAGCTGTGATTAGGAAATCTCCCAGGCAGTGAGTTCTCTTATGTTGTATCAGTATCTTATCACAATATCTGATTTGATTAAATTTGGAGTTTTTGAAGTGGGAGGTCGTTTCATTTTTTAAAATGATAAGCAAACAGTATTTAGTTTGTATTGAGCTGATAGATTCAGCAAGGTTTCTTTTGTGGCTGCTGATTTGATGTGTTTCTTATGGAGCATGGATTCTTTATGATCAGTTTGTGGTACTGTACTGCTGATAAATGCTGACTTTGTGGTCTACATAAATATCTTATTATGAACATCCATGTTTTATAACCCAATAAACTTAAGATGGATTTATTTGAGATTTATAATGTAGTTGGTTAAATTTTCACTTAAATAATCTATGCCAGTCAACTTAGTAATGATCAACTTGGATGAATGTACAGAAACTTCTGGGATGTGATATTCCTTTTAATTGTTCAACCATAGGATTGATTGGTTTATGAACTCCTTTTAGCTGCAGGTAGCCCTTTTAAAATTGTGATAAGGTATTTTAAGTACTGAAAAATGAAAAATTTATAGAAAAAAGATGAAGAATTAATGAGTGACAGAAGATAAAAGAAGCTTTGATGTTCTTTCAGGAACACGAAAGATGTTGCTTTTCTGTGAATAATTTGTTCCTGAGAGAACACAATTTCATTTGTAAGGACATTTTATATTAACTAAACATAATTACCACTGAATGGTTAGCCACTTCTGTGCTTAATTTTTCAGAGAAGAGAATGGGTTGTTCTATGCATTGGACCTTGGTGGAACAAATTTTCGAGTTATACGGGTACTGCTTGGTGGGAGGGATGGAGGTGTTGTCAAACAAGAGTTTGAGGAAGTTTCGATTCCTCCGCACTTGATGACAGGATCTTCAGATGTGAGCATCATTTCAAACTAGTCTAACAAACTTAAACCTGCTTAGAATAGTTAGTGATCTGACTATGCTGTGCATGGTGGTGATTTCAGGCACTATTTGATTATATTGCTACAGCGCTTGCCAATTTTGTTGCCACAGAAGGTGAAGGTCTGCATCCTTCACCTGGGAAACAAAGGGAGCTTGGTTTTACCTTCTCGTTCCCAGTTAGACAAACATCAATATCATCAGGAAATCTTATAAAATGGACAAAAGGCTTCTCAATAGATGATACGGTTAATCCTAATTACCCCTTACTTGCCCCCTCCCCTTCCTTTGGCCATTTGTTTTCATTGCATTACAATCAGTTTTTTTTCAATTACAGTTATATTGGTTTTTATCTTGGTGCATTATCTGGTAAGATAAAAAAAATTATAAGAATTGTTTTACTATCTAAAAGTATCATTGTTTTCCCTTTTACCTATTCCATCTCTTTGCATTACATATACATCCTTCCTTTTCACCAGTGAAAAGTGACAATTATTAAAGCATTCCCTGCGGGGTACAGGTCATATGCAGTGTCAAAAATTGCATCAATAATATTTTGGAGCCATTCTATGTTACAATGCAAATAATAGCTAGTCTTTTTATCATGAGACACACATGCAGCTGGCAGCTGAATACATACATACACACATACTGGTAGTACTTGATTTCTTATGTTTTTGATCACTTAAATAGAGAAACCAATCATTAACATCTGAACTTTACTAATTTTGGCAGTGCTTGTTTTCTGATGTTCTGGGTATCACTCTGAATTTATTATTAGCTTCTTTTGATTTGTGAAATTCTAGCAGTTAGTTATGTTCCTGCTTAAATTCTGAGGGAACACGCGTCGAACATGTCAACCGCACTTCAGGAGCAAAGGAATTTTTTCTATCACAGCGTTCATTTTCTTTCAATTTCTTATTGCTCACTTGTAGTCTGCATGATTTAGTTTGTAAGCATATATCTCTATATTGTGGAAAGCTCAAAGGAATCACTTGTATCTTAGTTACTCTGAATTATAAACTCTGCCACATGCTCAACATTTACTTCTAAATTCCCAGTTTCTCTAAATATAGCCCCCGTGAGGGTATGTCCCTGATATTCTCATCTGGAAAGCAGTAAGTGAAATACTGTATCCAGCACTTAGACTCAGGATTGCAATAGCTTCTGTCAATAAATGTACCTCCTAATTCTACCAGTTCTTTTTAACCTTATTGCTCACTTCATTCCTGGTCCTTAGGTAGGAGAAGATGTGGTGGGAGAATTAACCAAAGCCATGGAAAGAGTTGGCCTTGACATGCGCGTGTCAGCTTTGGTAAGTAATTTGGTTGTTGTCCCTGGGTTCTTTGTTTGGATTTTTTCTATTAAATATCAAAGAATGTGATTTACAGTCCATTTCTGATTGAATGGGTGCTTAATGCTTAATGCTTAATGCAATCACATGTCTACATAACTAACAGATTCTTCAACTCTCTGAGCTGATGTAGGTGAATGATACAATTGGAACATTAGCTGGAGGTCGATACTACAACCCAGATGTCATTGCTGCTGTAATATTGGGTACTGGAACAAATGCAGCATATGTAGAGCGAGCACAAGCAATTCCTAAGTGGCATGGTCTTCTACCCAAATCTGGAGAAATGGTTGGCATTTCCCATACCATTTTCTCTTTTTTATTGTCTTATGACAGGAATGCTTATGATTTAATAACAGTAAAATGATACCCAAACTGTATCTTATTATAGGTTATCAACATGGAATGGGGTAATTTCCGGTCCTCGCACCTTCCACTAACAGAATATGATCAAGACTTGGATGTTGAGTCTTTGAATCCTGGCGAACAGGTGATGCTATATTCCTTAATAGTTTTGACTCAATGCTGCCTATAGAGGTGGTTTAATGTATTTATAAGACCTTTGTCATTATTGCTGGCAGATTTTTGAAAAGATTATTTCTGGTATGTATTTGGGAGAAATTGTACGCAGAGTTCTACTGAAAATGGCAGAAGAGGCTGCCTTTTTTGGTGATACTGTTCCACCAAAACTGAAGATTCCATTCATCCTAAGGTCTGCCATATTGAGTTTGAAGTTTTTGGTCCTTTTCCTGTTTTCAGTTGAGATGGCTGGTCATTGCATCTTGATCAACCCAATGTTGCTGATGTTGTAACTAATACAAACTTGCACTGCTGTTAAAATGCAGGACGCCTCACATGTCTGCAATGCACCATGATGAATCTTCAGATCTGAGAGTTGTTGGAAGCAAACTAAAGGATATTTTAGAGGTATTATGCTTTGCCTTCTGTATCATTTTATTTACCTCTGATATCTCGATACACTTTCTTAATGAGAAAAAGAGATTAAATGTAATTCAGCATAGAGATCAAAACTTTTTTTTTTTGGAACAGCATAGAGATCAAAACTTCCTCTTAACTTTGCTTGAACTGTTGAAGTTGGTATGATAATGAAGTGATGTTGTGGTGATTTTGTTTGTCCCCATCCCTTCCTCATGTCTTGGAAAATTTCTTTGCCATACATTCATTTCCATCTCCATGCAAAATAAGGACTGCTACGCCACCTCACTTTTGATATGTATCTTTCTTTTTGATACCATTTTAATTCAAAAATAAAAAATGATATCTGCTTGTGGTGACTATTTACCCCCCAAAACTTGCATAATAAAATAAGAATAATAGTAGGTTACACACAATAGTTGAACTAATAGTGGCTCTAATGTTCAGTTAAAACTCTCTCTTGCAATTAACTTCCAAATTACCTCATTTTCATAACTCATTCAAAATAATTTTCTTCGGGTTTACCATGTAAGAACTGTAAAAAATGAAAAGGAAAAGGTAAAGATGAAGGTAGGTGAAGGAGATTGAACCCCAGAAAAGGGGCTGACTCAATCTGTGCGATACATTATGTACAAGAGAAAATTTATATCAATAAGTAGTTAGGTTAGTGTTGATAACTGTATGTGTACCAACTCTGCTTCATCTCCTGTCAAGAAAATTTGTTGTTCTTGGAAACCTACCACAATTAGCTTGGTGTGAATCAGGTTATAGGAGAGTCATGGTGTTTTCTATTTTCAATTGCCCTCTTTGCTCTTCTCTAACTGCATAAATATTTTGTTGATTTGTTACGTAATTCGAAGGGCATGTTTCATTTTTGTTTCCTTTTGTCCCCTAGATATCTCATACCTCCCTGAAAATGAGGAAAGCAATTGTTGAACTATGTGACATTGTTGCCACTCGTGGTGCCCGCCTATCTGCTGCTGGGATTGTAGGCATCATCAAGAAATTGGGGAGAGACGCAGTAAAGGATGGTGAAAAGCAGAAATCTGTGATAGCAATGGATGGTGGGTTGTATGAGCACTACTCTAAATTTAGTACCTGCATGGAAAGCACTCTCAAGGAGTTGCTGGGAGAAGAAGTTTCCGACAACATTGTCATCAAGCTCTCTAATGATGGCTCGGGCATTGGAGCCGCTCTCCTAGCAGCCTCGCATTCCCAATACCTGGAGGTCGAAGAATCTTGATGGTAATCCATTATATCAAGTAGTGTTACATATTTGTTGTTGTATATCATCCCTTTCCACTCGACTTCAAATCATCTCGAGCTTTTCAACCTCCTAGTTCTTGTGATGATTGCAGCGAAATCCATATTTTGTGGTAGTAAGCTGAGCAGTAGACCAGATACTCTTTTGAAAAGTGCCTTTAGTGGTTCCAAGCTTCAGTGTGGGAGTCTGTCACTGCTCCTCCTTATTTTCTTGTCATTTACATGAATTACACAATAAAGTGGGTGGGGATGTAAAACACTTATTTGAGCTGTTACATTTGACGGAAAAATTTTCTATGGTTCCGATGTAAAATGAAGTGAGATTATATGATTACAATTTATTTCCTAGATCAACATGTGCAGTGTAGATTTTCCAGTATGGTAGGCTTCAGTTATCTCATTGCCAGATATGTTTTGCTCGTTAGACGAACTCTTTTCTTTTTTCTTTTTTCTTTTTTTACCTGTATGCATAACTGTTCTTTGCTGATCTTCTGTTGCTGGTGGAGGCCAGTCTGCCAGTATTTTGGGTTTCACCTTTATATGTGTGCGATTTCAAATGGTGGCCTTCTGGCTGTCGTAGAAATTCACAGGTGAATTTATTGTGAAGGTGGCGCACCTAAATCTACGTTTCTCATTATGAAAACCCTGAACGACTGCTGGGCAGTGCTTGGCATAAGAGATTTAGAGGAAAGGTGCTTGTTTGCTTTAGTTAACTGGATATCTTCACGGATATCATGGATCACAAGCTTGGATAGCTGCCGATTTTTCTTCCCTGAAGATTTAGATAGTATCTTTTTTTAGTCTTGAATCTTGCATGCAGTTTCACGCTATTTTGTGCTTGATTTTTTATCAAATAAAATGAGGATGGTGAAATTCGAATTCGTGACCCCTGAGTCAATAAAACTCTAATACTATGTCAAGAAACTATCTCACCTAAAAACTTAAGTTTTTAGGTGAGGTCTTAAAATATAATTTATATTATTCTCTATCATCTTATACAAGATCATTACATGCCTAACTAAAATTGTACAATTTAAACTCAGAGAAACAACACTCTTTATTCTTTCAAGGTAAGCAGAGAGAAGCGATTTCTGTGCATAAAGCAGTGATCAATTTCTGATTGCCGCTTCTCAGTTCTTGAGCAAAGGAGTAGAATCATACTCTCTTCTAGTGTTCTTCACTCCGTACACCAATGGATGGCTCCTTCCGAGCAAGATCTGCAAAACCTCCTTCATTTGAGGCCTAGCAGAAGGCACTGTGCTGGTACAGAAAACCCCCAGTTGGAAAACATTGCTCATTTCATCCACGTAGCAAGGTTCCTTTATCTCCTCATCCAAGGCACCGACTATAGTTTTTCCTTCTTGCATGTGACGCCATGCCCATTTGGCAAGGCATGTATCCTCATCGCCATGATTTGCTGCTTTCCCCGTTGTTAGTTCTAGAAGGACAACTCCGAAGCTATAAACATCAGTCTTCTCATTCACTCTAACTGTTTGAGCATACTCTGCGATTCAAGTTATAAGATCAGAAAGTTCAATATTTGGTAGTGGAAAAGGAGGGAAAGGAAGCAAATCTACAAGGTTTTACCTGGAGCTATGTAACCAAAAGAACCGGCAACAGCTGACACAGTAGCAAGTTCTTCCTGCTTAACCAGCATCCTTGCTAAACCAAAATCAGCAATTTTTGCATTAAACTCAGAATCCAACAGGATATTGCTTGATTTGACATCTCGGTGAACTATTGGAGGAGAGCAGTCGTGATGGAGGTAGCACAGACCCTGAGCAGCTCCCACAGCTATCTGCAATCTCTTCGGCCAGTCCAGAACAACATGATTTCCTGAAGATGGTGCACTGTTTGATCGGTTTTCTGTATGCAGCCAATGATCGAGACTATGATTCACCAGATACTCATAGACAAGAAGTTTTGATTTGTCATTGGTAATACAGCAAAGCAACTTCACTATGTTCAAATGCCTTATTGTACTCAGTATCTCAACTTCTGCAAGGAACTCCTTTTCAAGTTTGTGCTCTAACGGCCTGTTATTCCAGATTCTTTTCACAGCAACAACAATCGAGCCATTTGCAGCAACACGATATACTTTGCCTGATCCACCGCTTCCTATCAGGTTGCTTTCTGTCAATCCTGACAGTATGTTTGATTCAGTAAAATTCAACCTTTGAAAGTTAATGAACTTCCATTCTGAATCCGATCCATGACTTCTCTTCCGGTGAACTCTGATAATGATGAACGAAAATAACAATGCTAACAGAAAAGATGTAATCAAAACACTTGATATCAAGGCTAGGAGCGGGGTTGAAGTTTTGCTTGATTTTTGGGGTCTGGAAAAGCAAACCTTTAGGTATAGTGATGGCCTACTTGCACAAAGACCAGGATTGTTCAAGAAGCTACTGGGATATGCTGCATTTTCATACTCAGTTGGGATTTTTCCGAAGAGAAGATTTGAAGAGAGATTGAGAGAAGTAAGTCTCAGCAAACCAAGTTGAGGTGGAATTTGGCCAGAAAATTTATTATCTGACAAGTCCAGTTCGAGAAGGTGAGGTAGGAAAGCAATCTCCACCGGAATCTCTCCGGAAAGTTGATTTTGGCTGAGGTTTAGAGTAGTCAAAGATTTCCATGAGATGATGGGTGGAAGGGCTCCTGTGAGTCGGTTCTTATCAAGCAAAAGGGTCGTCAGATTCCGAAATGCAGTTAATTCCTGAGGGATAGCACCAGTGAATAGGTTATTGCTCGCGTTGAAGACTACCAGATTCCTCCAAGAATTCCCTTCAATGGTAATACTACCAGAGAACCTGTTGTTACTTATCTCGAGCCGCGAAAGACTAGTTGACACTTCGTTTGGAAGCTCACCGGTGAACGAATTATCATTTATCATCAGCTGTTGCAAATTTGAAGCTGTCCATAAACCAACAGGAATATTGCCGAAAAATGCGTTATTTGAAATTCTTACTATTTGCAAACTGCTGCAATTCTCGAGTGATTTTGGCAACTCTCCACCGAGCTTATTATCAAAAGCTACCACTCCTATTAAACTACCTCCATGGCATAAATATTCAGGCAGGTTCCCTGTAAGCCTATTGGAAGGAACCTGGAAGGTTTCAAGGGCTGAGTATCGCCCAAGATCTGGAGGGATTGAACCTGATAGATTGTTGCTAAACAACGCAAAATCTTTCAATGCGGGAAGACGACCAATGCTTTCTGGGATTTCACCAGATAACTGATTGCAGGACAAACTCAAACCTGATAATTTGTCAAGCTTCCCAAAATCAACAGGTATTGTACCTGTCAGATTGTTCATCGAAAGATCGATGACATTCAAATTCAAAGATTCAACAACCTGAGGGATCTCCCCGGATAGCGAGTTTATGTGAAGAAACAGAACCTTCAAATTCTTCAACATGAACAAACTGCCAGGAATATTCCCAGTTAGTTCATTAGATGATAAATCCAAGTGCTCCAGTGCCACCATTTCCCCAATCATTTGTGGGATCTCGCCAATTAAATTCGCTCCAGAAATGCACAATTCCTTCAGTTTCTTCAGCTGGGTGAAATTGGAAGGCAGCTTTGATGGAAGAAATCCATTGCCAGCCATATTTAACTGTTCAAGTTTGGACAAGTTTCCGATTTCTGGAGGGAAAGTACCGTCAAACAGATTATCATTAAGATAAAGAGTTCTTAGCTCTGGTATCCGCCCAATGGAAGCTGGAATGTTGCCAGTGAAGTTGTTGGCACAGAGGTTGAGGTACGTCAGCCGAGACAAGCTGTCAATATCATCAGGAATGGATCCAACAAAGTAGTTTTGAGAGAGGTCCAAGATCTCTAACTTGGAGATGTCGTAGACAGCTACAGGGAACTTTCCACCAATGCTGTTATTGGAAAAATTAAGAACTCTGAGGTTCTTAAGGTCAGAAATAAAGGATGGGATAGTTCCATAGATGTTTTTGTTATCGAGAAGGAGCTGGGTGATGGAGTTATTGGTGCAGACCACTCCTGGCCAAGTACAATGAGAGGAGTTTGATGGGGTCCAACCTTCGAGAGACGACGAGTTTTGCCAGAATTGCTTCAGTCTGAGTAGAACGGCTTGTTCTTGATCATTGAGCTGTGAGCTTGCATGGCTGGGAAAAAGAAGGAAGAGGGTAAGGAAGTGAAATGAAACCATAATGGGGTTCATCTTCACCATTTCTGGGAGGTTTGGAGCCTGTTCTTCCTGCTAGACTCTCTGATTCAAGATGAGCTACCGAGAAAGAGTTGGCTCCTGTTATATTGAGCAGACTGTGATTTGACTGCAAAACCTGAAAGCGAATGGCAGTAACTTTGAAACTTCAAGCGTGGAATTAATTTCATTCGTGGAATAGCTTTTGCTAAGCCACTGTCACCTAGAAGCTTTTCCACACAATAAAAGAGTAGAGTCTTCTCTCTCTGTACGAAGAAGAGAGAGTCAAGCTCCCACAGAAGCACCAGCCAATTGTTTCTGGTTAAAAGTCTACAGAACTGAAGTGTCGTTCCTCACACCTCGTGTTAAAGGGAGTCAATTTTCTAGATAAAGGAAAAAAAACTATCTCAAATCAAAGTCAGCCAGCCTCTTTTGAACGGCAACTTGCATGGTCAATACGCCATGTAGAGGAAGACTTTGACGTGCACGCATTTTCCAGCACAAATTAGAGAATTTTAAGCATTTCGGCATTGACTGGAGAAAAAAAAGGAGAGAAACTCGTGAAATCTCATATGGCACCAGTGATTTACCAGAAACAAGTCGAACGAAAAGACAAAAAACCCCTTCAGGGGATGAGCATCCTCCCGGCGTAGCTCGATGAACGTTCTTCTCCATCTTACACAACTAGAGAAAACCATAGTCACGAGGTTACTGTTTATTTCTACTAGATGGTTAAGCAAGTTTTCCATCTTGATTCATCAAGATTTGTTGGTTGCTGGGACCCTTTCTAAAATTGGAGACTAGAAAATATCGATCTCTCGCAAGAAAATCATGAGGCCATTGGAAAGGAGAAGCTTGGGCTTGAAACTCATTATCAAATTTATAATTTAAAAACAAAATTAGATACAAGACTCAATTCTAGTTTTTTCTCTTTTAAAAAATAAATTCATTGGTTCTTCAACAGTAAAAAGTGCAAAAGAAAAGAAAACAAAAATTATGTTATAAAAAACAATTTATCTCATATTCTAGATCTACTACAACTACAAAACAACACATATAGTTGTAAAATTATGAACAAATAATACGCAAGACATAGCACACATACATCTATAAATTAAAATAGTTGGTTGGTCTCCACATGGTTATTAACTTTCTATTTGCTAATTTATTTTGATTTTTGCATATAAAAACTAAGTCAAGACTAGCTAGTCTAAAAATTAAATTTATTATTATATATAGTTATCTCACTAAATAAATTTTTGAAGGATTTTTTTTACATAAAAATTAAATTTATTATTATATATAGTTATCTCACCCTTAACCACAAATCATCAATAAATATAAAATAAAAATACCTAAGACCTCACAACATCGTCGCATATCCTCTACTTGGTCCTAGACCACATATTAGACACAAACAAATCACAACATTTGAATATGAATATTACTATCTATATAATTGGCGTGAGATTTTTCCTGTTCAATTCACTGTACACACAGACTGTTTTCATTATGGATTGTGGTAGTGTCGGGACGAATTTAGCTCTAATGATCCAGCGTGTTTTGTTTCTTTTCTGGGGGTGTTTTTGATTTTTGCCTTTTTTTTCTTCTACTTTCCGCATATGCACAGTGCATTAATGAATCTGCCCCTTGAAAAAGACAAAATTGTGCACAGGGACGAGGCGCTCCGTCGGCTTTTCACAAATTCAGTGCACGGTGCACCGACAGAAAAAACACTCGATAACGACAAAATACTGCACAGTAAATGAGGACACGGATGCATTTTCCCCATCGATTTTTTTGTGAATCTCGGTAGGGTTAGGGGCGTCTTGGTAATTAGCCTATATTTTATTATTTTTTCGTTTGCATGGCTGGCGCGTTGTTAGGACGCGACAGCGGCACTCAATGCCAACACGCCATGGATGCGGCCCGTGCAGTTCCATGCGGCGCTAAAAAAATCCCTTCCGCCGTTGAATACGATGCGCCTCCAGGTCCTCTGTCTCCCGTCGTGGCGCGTGTTTGTCAGAGATGTTAGGGTAAACGGCGGGGGACGGTTTTGTGGCAGTTGTACGTTTTCTCTCTCCTACGGGCCCAATTTTAGCTTCGGTCCCTCATGTATATAGGAAGTTCATTTCGGTACCTGAAGTTTGGATTTCGATTTTATTGCTGATTTCTTTAATTGAAAGTTTGATTGTTTTCAATTGTGCCCTTCAATTAAAACTAATTGTATAAAGCATTTTTAATTTCAGTCCCTATACTTTTGATTTTCGATTTCTTTTTTGTTCCTGTAATTTTTTCGGTCCGGATGTTTTGATTTCTTTAATTTGGTCCTCCAATTGAAATTCTTAATATATACAACTTTTCATTTCAGTCCCACTCCTTCTAATTTTTTGATATAATAACAACAATTATCATCATTATTTTTTCATTATTTATTTTGGTCCCAAGATTATTATTTTTTCCAGTTTTATCCTTCAATTAGAATTAATTATATATGTTATTTTTCATTTCGGTCCTTATTCTTTGAATATTTTATTTTATATTAATTCATTTTTTTTAAAATTCTTTGATAATGTTTATTTTTAATTCAAATTTATGCATCTATGCTCTTATTTTATTTTATTTTATTTTATTTTGAATCGGTTCAATCCTTAAATTTCAATTTATGTTGATATTCATTTGAAAATAAATATTGCATATTTTTTTCCCTTTATTCTTTTTTTTTTATTTGTTCTTTGGACTAGATGATTTTTATGATTTTACTATTTACACAATGATATTGATAATTTCAGCGATTATTTTTATTTGTTTTTTTTATAAAAATCTTTTTTTTTTAATGATTTTTGGGGCAATTTAATTGTTTTGATTTTTTTGACAGTAATGTTAATAATAATTTTAACTGTTATAGTAACGATAATGACAATAACATAAAGATAGATTTTCAATTTATGTTTTCGTCTTTTTGTTGATAGAGAATTAATTACTTATTTTTGTTATTTAATTATTGGAGGGTTTTTTTTTTATAATAATTCATTTAGTGTCTTCTTTTAATTCTTAGACAATGCTTATTTTTAATTCATATTTATGCATCTATGCTTTTATTTTTATTTTTTATTTTTTATTTTTTTTTCTTTGGATGTTTTTCCTAATCGGTTCAATCCTGAAATTTTATTTTATATTGGTTATCATTTTAGAATTAATATTGCTCCCTTTTTCCCTTTGTTCTTTTTTTTTTTTCCTATTGATTTTATTCGTTCTTTAGATTAAATGATTTTTATGATCTCAGTATTTACGCAATAATAATGATAATTTTGGTGATTGGTTTTTATTGTTTTTTTATGAAAACTCTTTTTCTTTTTTTTTCCTGGGAATTTAATTATTTTAATAGTAATGTTGATAAGAATTTTAGATGTTATAGCGATGATAATAAAAATAACATCAAGATTGATTTTCAATTTATATTTCTGTCTTTTTGTCGACAAAAAATTAACTACTTATTTTTTTTATTTGATTATTACAGGTCTTTTCACAATTTATATTTTTTCTTTAATCTTAATTCATTCATAATAATAATAATAATAATAATAATAATAATAATAATAATAATAATATTTTAATTGTTTTTCTTGCTTCCTATTTTGTTCATGCTTTTTATTTTTTTTCCTCGATATAATTTGATAATTTTTATTGTTTTAATAGTAACAACAATAATAAGTTTAGATGTTAAGACTCCGATGTTGCTTTTGTTATAGTATTTTAAATTAATATTGCTTCCTTTTTCCCTTTTTTTTTTAATTTGCTCTTTGTATTAAATGATTTTTATAATTTTACTATCTTCACAATAATAACGATGATTTTTGTGATTAATTTTTTAATTTTTTCTTATTAAAATATTTTGCTCTTTTTTTAAATGTTAGTTCGCGCTCTTTTGTGATCTTTCATGACGTAATATCCACATTCTAAAAGATTTAATCTATGCTTGCACAATAAACTCTACTTAAATTTTTTTATATTTTATCTCCTAATCTATAAATTTTATTTAGTTATATCATATAAATTTATCGTTGTGGATTTAATTATGTTAAATTATATACACAAAAATACCCGCGGCAACGCGCGGGCAATATAGCTAGTATTTTATAATATGTGAAACACCAATTAAGACTACAAAATAAATTACATTTTATTAAGCCTCTTAGTAAACTTAACATTGCCAAATCACCAAAGTCTCATGCAAACCACTTCAAAAAATCTTAACACTTAAATCCTAAATTATATCCAAGTAACACATAAATTATGAATGATTATCGAGACAGAAACTTAAAAAAAACATGATCTTGAATACCCAATTAAAAAATTAGGGGCTGAAATGTTGGATTGGAGAATAATTAAGGACTAGCCTAGACAAGAGCATAAAACTACAACTATTTGGTGAGGCGTCTATCACATGATAAAGACATCCTCAAGGATGTGTAACACATTATGTTTATCTAGGCAAAGGTTTGACAAAAATATATGTAATTGAAAGGATTTGTGTTGTTTGAATCCACTAGTTCGATGCATGTGCATGAGATGTTTGTGTAAGGTGGTGTTATATCTTCTTTATCTCTTTTTTTCCTTTGTTAACTTGTTTTTTATGGTTATGGTGTGTCCACTATCCATGTGTCTATCTACAAGGTAGAATGTGTATGAATAAGGTGTATCTAGTTTAGAGGTATTTCATGGTCAATACGCCATGTAGAGGAAGACTTTGACGTGCACGCATTTTCCAGCACAAGTTAGAGAATTTTAAGCATTTCGGCATTGACTGGAGAAAAAAAAGGAGAGAAACTCGTGAAATCTCATATGGCACCAGTGATTTACCAGAAACAAGTCGAATGAAAAGACAAAAAAACCCTTCAGGGGATGAGCATCCTCCCGGCGTAGCTCGATGAACGTTCTTCTCCATCTTACACAACTAGAGAAAACCATAGTCACGAGGTTACTGTTTATTTCTACTAGATGGTTAAGCAAGTTTTCCATCTTGATTCATCAAGATGTGCTGGTTGCTGCGACCCTTTTTAAAATTGGAGACTAAAAAACATCAATCTCTCGCAAACAAATCATGAGGCCATTGGAACCCAATGGGAAAGGAGAAGCTTGGGCTTGAAACTCATTATCAAATTCATAATTTAAAAACAAAATTAGATACAAGACTCAATTCTAGTTTTTTCTCTTTTAAAAAATAAATTCATTGGTTTTGAACAATAAAAAATGCAAGCAAAACAAAACAAATTGGTTCTTCAAGTGATTATTATATTAGCAACTACAAGATTTAAACTTGAAATCATAAAAAGAGCAAACACTTGAATTCCAAACTCATACTACTTGACTACCTATTTTGATCAAATCAAATCTAAATCTTCACTAACTAACTAGATCTTCTTCTGAGCATCCTGAGTTCTGCTATAATTTATAAACCCTGTAGTTTTTACACAAAGCCACAGGTGCGGAATCCTAATCCAGAGATTTAGAGGGTCCCATTATTCTACACTAGTTCATTATATTATCATGCACAACGACTGATATTTTACAACCTGAACTCCAGAGCTGGATATGATTGCTCTTTACTAGCCATTGCAGGATGCCAAACTGCCATCGCTCTTTGAGGAGTTGAGCAGAGGAGTGGAAGCGTGCTCAGCGTGTCTCATATTCTTCCTTCCACAGACCCATCGAGGGTTCCTACCAAGCAAGATTTGCAAAATCTCCTTCATGTTAGGCCTTTCAGATGGCGAAATGCTCGTACAAAACACCCCGAGTTTGAAAACAACGCACATCTCATCCACGCAACACGGTTCCTTGATCTCCTCATCTAACACATCGACTATAGGTTTTTCTTCTTGCATGTGACGCCATGCCCATTTGGCAAGGCATGTATCCTCATCGCCATGATTTGCTGCTTTCCCTGTCGTTAGCTCAAGAAGGACAACTCCGAAGCTATAAACATCAGTCTTCTCATTCACTCTAACTGTTTGAGCATACTCTGCGGTTCAGGTTACAAAATATAACGAGCTTAGACGAAACTATTTGGTGGTGGAAAAGGAAACAGATGCAAAAAAGTTATGGCTGTTGGATCATTAATCCAACGTTGGGCTTATATGAGAATAATTATGTGTTTGTAGATTGTCAAATAAGGTAAAGCCTAATTAAAAAAATGATCTGCTAAGTATTTTTAGACAATTGGGTTTTGATGTATCTAATAGGGTGTGGACCTTTTATGTGTAGAGATTAAGGGGTTATTCCTATTTTAGTGATGGGCTAAAATAGGAATACCAAAAGGGTAGGAATGCCAAAAGGCATGAATACCAAAAAGGCACTTGGTTGCCTATATATATGGTCATGGTCCCCAGATTACATTTTGAACATTTCTCACACTGACATCCCATTATCAGAGAGAAAATAAGGTTAAGGCATAGAGAGAACAAAAGGACTCTCAAAGGAGAACTTGTTAATCTGGAAGGCCATCCGTACGACTCTAGATAGCGACTTCCGGATATGGATTCAGGTACGCTTCCGCTTTATAGTTTATGCAGTTTATTCGTTCTTGATAATTTGATATGAACACAATTTCTATATGTTTTAGAAATGCTAGATTTAACAAGTGGTATCAGAGCCTTTTCATGTTGAATTATTAGGAAAACAATTAGATAAACTTGCAGAATGTAGGCTGATTAAAGATGTATTGGCAGCCGGATGTAGGCTGCCAATGTTATGTTTGAAGAAACTTGCAGCCTTAGCATGTATGTTTATATATATATATATATATATATATATATATATATATATATATATATATATAACCAGCGCTGGCTTTGTGGTGAAACTGGCAGCCCGTAGGCTGCCAGTGAAGGAGAAATATATATATATAACCAGCGCTGGCTTTGCAAGCCAGCGCTGGTGAGGGAAATTAACTGGCAGCCCGTGGCTGCCAGTATGAAGGAAAATAAACACTCGCAGCCTACGGGCTGCCAGTGTTAATCCAGTGAAGATTAAAGAACCAGCGCTGGTGCAAGAAATCAACTGGCAGCCTACGGGCTGCCAGTGAAGAAGAAGAAGATAAAAATAAAAAAAAAAAAGGAAAAAAAAAAGGGGCATATGAAACGATTGCACTGGCAGGCTGCCAGTGCAATAAAGGGGGTGTGGCAGCTGTTACGTCACAGCTGCCACATGGGCTGCATGCAGCCATTGTTGGTGCCAAATGGACTGCATGCAGCCATCACCGAGAATGCCTTTTAAAACAGGTCTGTGGTATTTTTTTTTTTTTATGGGCTGTAATTTTTATGGCTTTTGGGCTTCGGCTCATAGCAAATAAATAGTAGTTGTGGGCTTTAGACCCATATAAAATACTTTAAATTATGGGCTTCAGCCCGTAGAAAATTTTAGCCCATAATAAAATATGGATTCAGCAGGCTGGTTTAGGATCCGAGTTGGCTTAACCCGGTCCAGCCGCAAGGTCAAAGTCAACAGTTGACTTTGTAAAAAAAAAAAATCGGTGCAAATTTATTTTTCAAATATTGGTATATTGATATATATTTTGCAATAAGTTAATTAAAACAATATGTCACCAAAGTGACCTCTTTTGTGGAGATTAATTTTATTTTGAAATATAAAGGGTTATGTGTATGCGATTT
This sequence comes from Salix viminalis, assembly GCA_029228465.1. Lineage (NCBI taxonomy): Eukaryota > Viridiplantae > Streptophyta > Magnoliopsida > Malpighiales > Salicaceae > Salix > Salix viminalis. Next base: position 3,905,934 of record CM055443.1, read on the forward strand.
ATGTTCTTATTGATCGGCCCAAAGGAAGGTCAATATTTAAAGTAAATGCATGCGCACACGTAGTAATCAACATGTGATGATTATTTGGTTTTTACATGTGACTAATTAATTGACCCAAAGGCCAATTTATTTTTCAACATGTTCTTATTATTAATGTTTGATTACTACATTAAGATATCACTTACAAATTAATCTTTTATCCAAAGATAAAATATTAATGGAGTGCCCGATATCTTAAGATGGGTTTTACCTTTATTTGAATTAATTTTTGCTCTTAAGATAAGTTTTGTTTGTGAGCTTGTTTCAATTGTTGTTGTTCTCTTTTCAGCGATTAATCCTGCTAATATAACTGCCAGTATCAACTCAAGTCCTATGCTTAATGGCTCTAACTTCAAATCTTGGAAAGACAATCTTTTGATTGTTCTTGGAGTTATGGATCTCGACCTTGCGTTAAGAACTGATTCTCCCCCACCTCTTAAGGATGAGAGTACCTCTGATGAAAAGAGGGATATGGAAAGGTGGGAGAAATCAAATCGCATGTGTATGATGATCATGAAGAGAGCCATTCCAGAAGCATTCAGGGGCACAATGTCTGATCAAATCAGTACAGCTAAGGAATTCCTTGCCAATATTGAAAAGAGATTCGTCAAGAATGAAAAGGCTGAAATCGGTACGCTCTTGACAAGTCTCATTTCAATGAAATATAAAGGCAAAGGCAATGTAAGGGAGTACATTATGGAGATGTCTCATCTTGCTTCCAAGCTCAAAGCACTTCAGCTTGAACTCTCTGAGGACTTGCTAGTGCATCTGGTTTTAATATCCCTTCCTGCACAATTTAACCAGTTTAAGGTGAGCTACAATTGTCAGAAAGAGACTTGGTCTCTGAATGAGCTCATCTCACACTGTGTTCAGGAAGAGGAAAGGCTTAAGCAAGATAGGACAGAGAGTGCTCACTTAGCCACTGCCTTTAAAGACAAGGAAAGGAAAAGAAAGAATGTTAAGGAAGCTGCAGGTACAGTACCTCAAAAGAAACAATTAACGAAATCAAATGATTCGATCAGTACTGGTTGTTTCTTTTGTGGTGCTGAAGGGCATAAAAAGAAGCAATGCACCAACTATCACGTTTGGCGTGCTAAGAAAGGTATGTTTCTTGCTTTGGTTTGTTCTGAAGTTAATTTAACTTCGGTACCTAGACACACGTGGTGGTTAGATTCTGGTGCAACAACTCACATCAGTGTGTCTATGCATGGTTGCCTAAGTTGCCGAAAGCCAAATGATGTTGAAAGATACATCTATGTAGGCGATGGCAAGACGGTTGAAGTTAAGGCAATTGGAAAATTTAGATTATTGTTAAAGACCGAACTTTATTTGGATCTTAATGAAACTTTTATTGTACCGTCTTTTAGACGGAATTTGATTTCTATTTCTACTTTGGACAAATCTGGTTATTCTTGTTCATTCGGAAATGGAAAATTTAGTTTGTTTTATGATTCCAAATTATCTGGTTCCGGTTCTTTATCTGGTTATGATAATCTATATTTGATTGATACAATTGCTTCATTTAATGAATCCCTGCAATTAAGTACACGAGGTACCAAGAGAAAATTAACTACCAAGAATTCAGGTATATTATGGCACAAACGATTAGGTCATATCTCTAAAAAGAGAATAGAGAGACTTGTGTCAGATGAAATTCTCGATCCCTTAGATTTTACAAATTTTGACATTTGTGTTAATTGTATTAAGGGAAAACAAACCAATACAAGGAGATTTGTAGCCAACAAGACTATGGACATCTTAGAACTAATACATACGGATATTTGTGGGCCATTTCCTACGGTCGCTTGGAATGGTCAACAATATTTTATAACGTTCATAGATGATTTTTCCAGATATGGCTATGTATATCTCATAAGTGAAAAATCACAGTCACTGGATGTGTTCAAAAGCTATAAAGCTGAAGTTGAAAATCAACTCAGTAAAAAGATTAAAAGCGTCAGATCTGACCGTGGTGGTGAGTACTATGGTAGATATGACGGTTCAGGAGAACAACGTCCAGGACCATTTGCTAAATTCCTAGATGAATGCGGTATCGTCCCACAGTACACTATGCCGGGTTCGCCCACTATGAATGGTGTTGCTGAAAGACGAAACAGAACGCTTAAGGACATGGTAAGGAGTATGATTAGTCATTCTACCTTACCAGAATCACTCTGGGGAGAAGCACTTAAGACTGTAGCATATATCCTTAATCGAGTACCCACTAAAGCCACTACCAAAACCCCTTATGAACTTTGGACAGGCAAGAAACCTAGTCTAAAACACTTACATGTTTGGGGATGTCCAACTGAGGCAAGGCCTTATAGGCCTAATGAAAAGAAACTGGACTCTAGGACGGTAAGTTGCTATTTTATTGGATACTCGGAAAGATCCAGGGGATATAAATTTTATGATCCCACAACTAGGTCGATTTTCGAGACGGGAAATGCCCGATTCTTTGAGGATGTCGAGTTTGCGGGAGGTGATAAAGATAAAGACTTTGTCTTCGAAGAGGAATATATTGATATTCTCACAGGTGTCATTAGCATTGGTCAAGATTCTAATTTTGACCATGTTGAAGACACAACGAATCAAGACAATGTCGAAGCACCTCCTATTCAAGAAATTGTTCCAGGAAGAACAACCTCGAAAGCACCTCTAGAATCTATGCCATTAAGAAGATCCACTAGAGAGAAGAGAAGTGCAATATCAGATGATTATATTGTATTTCTCCAAGAACATGAGGAAGATATTGGAGTGATGGAAGATGATCCTATCAACTTCCATCAAGCCATTGAATGTTCTAACTCTCAAAAGTGGATTTATGCTATGAATGAGGAGATTAAGTCAATGAAAGACAACAACGTGTGGGATCTTGTCCCATTACCTGAAGGTGTGAAACCTATTGGTTGCAAATGGATATTTAAGACCAAAAGGGATTCGAAAGGTGATGTGGAAAAGTACAAGGCACGTCTTGTTGCAAAGGGCTTTATACAGAAAGAAGGTATTGATTATAAAGAGACTTTCTCTCCGGTATCTTCGAAAGACTCTTTCATAATTATAATGGCATTAGTGGCACATTTCAATCTTGAGTTACATCAGATGGATGTAAAGACAGCGTTTCTCAATGGTGACATTGATGAGACGATCTATATGTTGCAACCTGAAAACTTTGTGTCTGGAGACCCAAAGAATATGGTTTGCAAACTTAAGAAATCCATCTATGGACTCAAACAAGCATCTCGACAATGGTATTTCAAGTTTCATCAAGTGATCATCTCGTTTGGTTTTGAGATGAATTTGGTCGATGATTGTATATACCATAAGTTCTGTGGGAGTAAATATATTTTCCTGGTTTTGTATGTCGATGACATCTTGCTTGCCAGCAGCGATATAGGCTTATTGCACGAAACCAAGAAATTTCTAGCTAAGAATTTTGAGATGAAAGATCTTGGTGAAGCATCTTTTGTATTAGGTATTCAGATACATCGAGATCGCTCTCGAGGTATTCTTGGATTATCACAAAAGAGCTATATCGAAAAGGTTCTTAAGAGATATGGCATGCAAGATTGTAAACCAGGAGATACCCCTGTGGCTAAGGGAGACAAATTTAGTCTCAATCAGTGCCCTAAGAATGATTTTGAGAAAAGAGAAATACAGAAGATTCCTTATGCTTCAGTAGTAGGGAGTCTAATGTATGCTCAAGTTTGTACGCGTCCGGATATTGCGTACATTACTGGGATACTGGGCAGATATTTAAGCAATCCAGGAATAGACCATTGGAAAGCAGCTAAACGGGTCTTACGGTACTTACAGAGAACAAAAGACTACATGCTCACATATCGGAGTTTGGCTAATCTGGAGATCATTGGGTATAGCGACTCCGATTTTGCTGGATGCCAAGATACCATGAAATCTACATCAGGGTATATTTACATGCTAGCTGGAGGTGCTGTTTCCTGGAAGAGTGCTAAACAGTCACTTATAGCCTCTTCCACGATGGCAGCTGAGTTCATAGCATGTTATGAGGCATCCAATCATGGAGTATGGCTGCGGAATTTTGTCACGGGGCTGCGTATAGTGGATGATATTGAAAGACCACTAAAATTATTTTGTGACAATAAGTCGGCAGTTTTATATTCCAATAACAATAGGAGCTCATCGAAGTCGAAACACATCGACATCAAGTTCCTAGTTGTTAAAGAAAGAGTTCAGAGTGGACAGTTGTCTATAGAGCATATCGGTACAAACTCCATGGTTGCGGATCCGCTTACTAAGGGATTGCCACCCAAAATGTTTCATGAGCATACTGCTCGTATGGGTGTTTTGGCAATTGATAATATTCAGTTTTAAAGGGAGTTTGTAATTTCAGATGCTTTTATAATATAGACAAATTTTCAGTTTATGGATATTTATGAGGTTATTTTCTGCAGAAATAAAGTCTTTGGTTTAATTTACACTCTGATTTTAGTATGGTTTGATCTCACTAAGGTTTAAGGGTGGACCAGTTGGAAATAGGCATGTTAAGATCATATTGCATGAAATTTCCATGCTACACATCCACATCATGATCCATGTCATTTAATTGTATTGGCATACGTGACCTTTGATAGGTTGAGTTACGATAATTGTAACGAAAACCGCTTAGATCCTATGTTGGTATGATTACTGGACCGGATTGGTTATAGATACATCTGTTAATGACAGCAAAGATTGAGCTCATTTGGTTATTTTTGCAAAACATAATTATAAGGTTATACATATAGCCCAAGTGGGAGATTGTTGGATCATTAATCCAACGTTGGGCTTATATGAGAATAATTATGTGTTTGTAGACTGTCAAATAAGGTAAAGCCTAATTAAAAAAATGATCTGCTAAGTATTTTTAGACAATTGGGTTTTGATGTATCTAATAGGGTGTGGACCTTTTATGTGTAGAGATTAAGGGGTTATTCCTATTTTAGTGATGGGCTAAAATAGGAATACCAAAAGGGTAGGAATGCCAAAAGGCATGAATACCAAAAAGGCACTTGGTTGCCTATATATATGGTCATGGTCCCCAGATTACAAGTTCGAACATTTCTCACACTGACATCCCATTATAAGAGAGAAAATAAGGTTAAGGCATAGAGAAAACAAAAGGACTCTCAAAGGAGAACTTGTTAATCTGGAAGGCCATCCGTACGACTCTAGATAGCGACTTCCGGATATGGATTCAAGTACGCTTCTGCTTTATAGTTTATGCAGTTTATTCGTTCTTGATAATTCGATATGAACACAATTTCTATATGTTTTAGAAATGCTAGATTTAACAGTGGCAATATGAAAAGTGTTATCTTATCACCTGGATCCATGTAACCCAAAGAACCAGACCCACAGCCAGAACACGATAGCGAGCTCTCCCACGCTTGACGAGCATCCTTGCTAAGCCCGAAATCAGCGATTTTTGCGTTGAAATGAGAATCAACGAGTATATTGCTTGACTTTACATCTCGGTGAACGATTGAGGCGAGCAGTCGTGATGGAGGTAGCACAGACTCTGGCAGCTCCCATCGCAATCTGCGAGCCTCTTGGACCCGATCGAGGCGACATGATTCATCGAAGGCGATGAACTTTCGCCTTTTTCTCCGAATCGCAGCCATTGATCAAGACTATGATTCTCCATATACTCGTAGACAAGAAGTTTCGAGTTATCATTGGAGATACAACAAAGCAACTTCACAATATTCAAATGCCTTAAGGTACCCGAGTATCTCAATCTCTGCAAGGAACTCCTTCTCAAGTTTTACGGTCGCGAATTTCGTGATTCGAGATTCGTTTCACGCCTACTGAACCCAGATCCATTTGCAGCAACACGATAGACTTGTCTTGATCCACCACTTCCTATCAAGTTTCTTTCTTTCAATCACGAAAATATGTGCGATTCGAGTAAAATTCAACATATGGAAGTGGATGAACTTCCATTACGGATCCAATATATGGTTTATCTTCCGGTGAACTCGATCGTGATGAATGCAAATAACGACGCATAAACGTAGAAAGGCTGCAATCAAACCACTTAATATCAAGGCTAGGAATTCGGTTGAAGTTTTTGCTTGGTTTCGGGAGTCCGGAATTGCAAACCTTAAGGTATACGGGATGACCTTCTTGTACAAAGACCAAGAAACTAGTGGCATAAGCAACATTTTCATACTCGGTGGGGATTTGCCCCATGAGATGATTGGAAGAGAGATTGAGAAAAGTAAGCCTCGAGAGAACCAAGTTGGGGTGGAATCTTACCGGAAAATTGATTATCCGATAGGTCCAGTTTGATCGAGGCCGTAGGAAACCAAACTTTTCGAGGGAATCTGTCCCGGAAAGTTGATTTTGACTTCAGGGTTAAGAATAGTTAGTGACTTCCATGACATGATATCGGATGGAAGTACTCGTTAAGTCTGGTTCTTATCAAGTAAAAGAACCGTCGGATTACTGAAGAGTGGTTAATTCAAGAGGGACAGGGCTGCTGAATAGGTTATTGCTCGCATTGAAGACTACCAGATTCCTCCAAGAATTCCCTTCAATGGTAATACTACCAGAGAACCCTGTTGTTACTCATCTCCAGCAAAGAAAGACTAGTTGACACTTCGTTTGGAAGCTCACCGATGAATGAATTATCACTTATCATCGGTTGTAGTAAATTTGAAGTCGTCCATAAACCAACAGTGAATATTGCCGAAAAATGCGTTATTGAAAATTCTTATCTGTTAGCAAACCGCTGCAATTCTCGAGTGATTTTGGCAACTCTCCACCGAAGCTTATTATCAAAAGCTACCACTCCTATTAAGCTACCTCCATGGCATAAATATTCGATGCAGGTTCCCTGTAAGCCTATTGGAAGAAACCTCGAAGGTTGATCAGTCCCACACGAGTTGGTGACTCCCACGACCAACTAGGGTTTCGAGATACGATGTGCACAAAGGCTAACACTACCCCTGTTAGCATGGGTATTCCGACCGCATACCGTAGGTATATATTATAATCAAAAAGACATATTTATATCTCAAGGCTCAACTCATGGTATCAATCAAATGAGGAGCTATCAATTCACAAACAGATATAGGCTCATATCAAGAATGTATATTCAACAATTGATTATGCTTTATCATATCAAGAATAGTAATCAATGTATATATTATCAAAAAGTATAATCCAAATATTAGCAAATCAAATATTTATAATATTTCTCATGCATATTAAATATTATCCACTCACTCGACTCAAAAGCGCATAAGGTTCAAAAAGCGGAATGTTGATGAAACTTTCTCGATGTCCCAGTGGTAGAATATTGGGATTATCTGAATATATAAAAGAAGATATACTCAAAAATGACTCAAAAGAAGTAAAATACCTTAATAACATATCTAAGAGTTCAACTCATAATCCTATGTGTTTTTGAATCAAACTATCAATTTTTCGCAAAAACCTAAAACAAAGGTTTCTTCCGAAATCTAATTCCAAATACATAACTCATAAAATTGATAATAATTCATCAAATAAGCTTCAATTTTCCATCAAAACAATCTGAAATACTAATATTTCACTTAGGGACCATTCTGAAATTTTCTTATGTTTTTAGGGTCAAATTGTAATTTTATCAAATTGAAGGACTAAATTGAACTCCTCTTAAATTCACAACTATACTGAAATTTTTTTCATAATTCATCCTCAATTCTGTCCAGAATCTCGAATTTCATTCCAGGGACCAAACTGTAATTTTTCCAAAGTTCAGGGACCAAACTGTAATTTTCACAAAAAGGACCAAAATGACATTTCATCATCTTCAACCTCAGCCCAGAATTCCAGCAAGGGATTTTCGAAATTTCTCAACATTATTTCACCATTTATCAACATTTTCTTACACCAAACACATCAAATAACTTCAAAATCATCTACAATCAAACCTATTAACCATTACCCAACACATTCAACCCTTAACATCTCCCTTAATTCATCTTTCAAACCCAAATAAAATCTTCAAACCCTAACAATCAATACAAGCAAAAATCATAGCTAATAATCACATTTATACATAATAAAACACACACATTACCTTAACAACTTATTTCTCCTTCTTTTCTCCTCCTCTTTTCTTTCTCTCTTTTCTCTTCTTCTTCTTCTTTCTTTCTCTCTCCCCGTTTCTCTCTCAAATTTCAGATCTATTTCCTTTTCTTTTTTTTTGTTTTTCTTTTCTTTTCTTTTCAATTTATATTTATAAGCTTATGCAATTACTACCATGCCCTTAATTTATTTACACACCTAATTCTAAGCCACCAAGGACACTCATGTATTTTCCTTTTTAAAATTTTCAAAATACTACATAAACTCTTTTCTATGGAATTTTTAGAGCAGAATGTGTTAAGGTTACTGCCATCCCTTACCTTTATTTATAGCAAAAACAAACTTTATATGAATAAAGATTCTAATCTATTACAAATTCTTAGCTAAATAGGCAATTGAAAACTCTTAGTCTAATTAGGAAATAACTAACGAACTTTGATCAAAACACTTTGATCTTTATTGAAACATAAATAAAAACTACTAATGATAATCTTCAATCCAGTTGCAGTCTTGGAATCAAAGTCTTCAATCTTCAACAGCTTCAAGCGTGAACACTAAACAAAATACACGAAGTCAAAACAATTTTAAACACAAGGCTGAAATCGTCTGAACCTGGCTGGTACAGGTAGATTGTCTACAAGAAAGTAATAGCAATTATTGATGCTCTCCCCGATAAAGTAAAACCATGCTCGTCGCCAACTTGGGTTTATGTACAGAACTGAACCTATTGCCAACAGGACCATGATGTACGCATGCTGAAAAATGTCACCATGAAAGCCCCCATATCAATAAAGCCATTTTCTTCTTTATTGTGAGTCTGAGGCCTTGGCACTGGCGATGGCGGTGTTCCTCCAGTACAATTTTTGGCTAGTGGTGGTCCACAAAGCAACAGATTTCCCTCGTAGCAAGAACTGTTGAATGTTGAGAATTGTGCAACCATCTCTGGCGTTTTGCCAGATAAGTTATTGTGGGCTACAGTGAACACAGATATGGAGTACAAGTTGATAAGCTGACGAGGAATTTCCCCATTCAAGTTGTTGTAGGAAAGATCCAGGCTTTCAATGTCCTTCAGGTTTGAAAATGTAGATGGTATTGGACCTGTTAAACTGTTATGGGATAGATTCAACGCCTTGATGTTGCTGAGGTTTCCAAGCTCAACAGGAATCTCTCCTGTCAAATTGTTGCAGGAGAGATCGATACCGGTGAAGTACTTGAGGACGATTCCCCTGAATGGATAGGATATACTCTTTGTCGTAAACTCTACAGATTTATTCTTAAAAGGGTCTTCCGCGGGATCAGGAGGTAATGCTATTGATATCTTAGAAGGGTCTTCCCTTTCCATCTGCCCCTCGCTGGTAGGTTTTAGGCATGGAGGAATATGACCGAACAGATGATTATTAGAAAGATCAATCAAGCTTAATATCTCCAGCTCGCACAGCTGCCTTGGGATTTCACCTTCTAGATTATTATAAGCTAAAAGAAGAAAGCTCAACTGCAACGAAGAACCAATTGATTCAGGAATGCTGCCTCTAAAATAATTATGGCTAAGATCTAATCTGACCAGAGACTGGCAGCCATCGAATGCGTCAATCAGTGATCCTTCTAGTTTATTTTTAGACAAATAAACATCTGACATCGTCCCTGAAGAACAGAAGTTGGATGGTAGACTTCCAGAAAGATTGTTCTCTGAAAGGTCTAAATATTTAAGAGAAAACATATACCCTATCCATCTCGGTATCTTACCAGTTAAATTGTTGAGACTGACATCCAATGTTTCCAGGCTAGAACCATTAGACAAGCTAACCGGAATCTTACCGGAAAATTGATTATCTGATAAGTCCAGTGTGACGAGGCCAGGTAGGAAACCAAACTTTTCAGGAATCTGTCCAAAAAGTTGATTTTGACTCAAGTTAAGAATATTTAGTGACTTCCATGACATGATATCAGATGGAAGTGCTCCGTTAAGCTGGTTCTTATCAAGTAAAAGAACCGTCAGATTACGAAGAGTGGTTAATTCAAGAGGGACAGTGCCAGTGAAAAGGTTATTGCTCGCAGTGAAGACTACCAGATTCCTCCAAGAATTCCCTTCAATGGTAATACTACCAGAGAACCTGTTGTTACTCATCTCCAGCCGCGAAAGACTAGTTGACACTTCGTTTGGAAGCTCACCAGTGAATGAATTATCACTTATCATCAGTTGTTGCAAATTTAAAGCTGTCCATAAACCAACAGGAATATTGCCGAAAAATGCGTTATTCGAAATACTTACTGTTAGCAAACTGCTGCAATTCTCGAGTGATTTTGGCAACTCTCCACCGAGCTTATTATCAAAAGCTACCACTCCTATTAAGCTACCTCCATGGCATAAATATTCAGGCAGGTTCCCTGTAAGCCTATTGGAAGCAACCTCGAAGGTTTCAAGGGCTGAGTATCGCCCAAGATCTGGAGGGATTGAACCTGACAGATTGTTGCTAAACACGGAAAACATTTTCAATGCGGGAAGACGACCAATGCTTTCTGGGATTTCACCAGATAACTGATTGAAGAACAAGTGCAAACCTGATAATTCGTCAAGCTTCCCAAAATCAACAGGTATTGTACCTGTCAGATTGTTCTGCGAAAGATCGACGAAAGTCAAATTCAAAGCTTCAACAACCTGAGGAATTTCCCCAGATAATTTGTTGCAGTAAAGATATAGCAATCTCAAATTCATCAACATGAACAAACTGCCAGGAATATTCCCAGTTAGTTCATTAGATGATAAATCTAAGTGCTCCAATGCCACCATTTCTCCAATCATTTGTGGAATCTCGCCAATCAAATTCGCTCCGGCAATCCACAATTCCTTCAGTTTCTTCAGCTGGGTGAAATTGGAAGGCAACCTTGATGGAGAAAACCCATTGTGAGCCATAGTTAACTGTTCAAGTTTGGACAAGTTTCCGATTTCTGGAGGGAAAGTACCATCAAACAGATTATCATTAAGATAAAGAATTCTTAGCTCTGGTATCCGCCCAATGGCAGCTGGAATGTTGCCAGTGAAGTTGTTAGCACAGAGGTTGAGGTACGTCAGCCGAGACAAGCTGTCAATATCATCAGGAATGGATCCAACAAAGTAGTTTTGAGAGAGGTCCAAGATCTCTAACTTGGAGATGTCGTAGACAGCTACAGGGAACTTTCCACCAATGCTGTTATTGGAAAAATTAAGAACTCTGAGGTTCTTAAGGTCAGAAATAAAGGATGGGACAGTTCCATAGATGTTTTTGTTATCAAGAAGGAGCTGGGTGATGGAGTTATTGGTGCAGACCACTCCTGGCCAAGTGCAATGAGAGGTGTTTGATGGGGTCCAGTGTTCAAGAGACAGCGGGTTTTGCCAGTGTTGTTTCAATCTTAGTAGAACGGCTTGTTCTTGATCGTGGAATTTGGAGTCTGCATGCTGGAAAAGGAAGCGGATGAGGAAGTGAATTAAAAGGAAAATGGGCTTTTTTCCCGACATTTCGGAGGGTTTGAGTTTGTTGTTCTGGTTTGAACTATGTTGTGCAGGATGAACTCCAGAGAAAGGCTGATTTATAGAGGTGATGATGCAAAGATTTTGGAATCTAGATTTGTTGTATCTAATATTCGACTCGTAGAAGTTAGTGGCGTGAGGAGGGGAGTGCTTTGGTAAACCGATTTGATTGTTAATATACTTTATAAATAAAGCATATACACGAATAGAGTATACCTTGGTTTCATTCCATTTTGGTTTTTATTTTATTTTAAAAATCCGGAGACCCAATTCTATCAGAAAGAAAAATAATTAACCCTATATGAAGCAACAAAAACAAACCTTTGACTACCAAGTTTCAAGATTCAACAAACACTACTAAAAAATCAGGGCTTGCAATTAAAAAGCTATTAATTAAGTAGATCTAATATGAATTTTACCGGTAATAACAACATTGTCATCCATGTTTTCAACAACCTTTATGATTCTTTTCTTTTAACATGGAGTGGAATCTATCAAAGGAAGAACTCATGGAAAGATGGAGTGTATGGGACCATATGTCAATCCTTTTACTAACAAACTTCACCCACCACTTTCAATTTAAAGACCACATTGGTATCTACATCTACTACTTAAAACTTTTAGCACATAAATTTGAAAAATTCATGAAAAAACAAGAGAATTAAGAGAAACTCAAATGAAAATTCCAAATGGGTCACAAAAATATCATAATCTCATACTTAAAAGCTTGAGAAATTAAGCAGGCAAACAATTTTACAAAAAAAAACAAAGGTGCAGACATGTAAGGAGTTATTGAACAGTAACCATATTGAAGAAAAAAATGGGATGTATTGGTTAACCTCCTACTTGAAACATTTTTTTTTGTTTCTTTCTTCATTTGTTTTTGAAAATTTTCAATTTAGGTTCCTTGAGGTTTTCTAAAAGGGAAGTTTTTTGGACTATAATTAAATGATGTTTAGTTGAGAGTGTAGAATAGAGATAGGGGGTGAGAGAGAAAGAAAGGCAAGGGTTGGTTCTTATAGTGATTTGGGTGGATTGCAATCTTCTTCTTTTTTATTATTGGTTTATTTGGTTGAACTTGTTCACTCGATTTCAACTTTTTGAAACCAAAATCAAACCATATTGACTGGTTTTTTCTTGTTTTTATGTTAGTTTTTTTCTTTGTTAAGTTAAATTTGTTTTTTTGGTTTTCTTAGTTGGTAAGTTTTTTTAACACTTTTAATAGTTATACTAGAAGGAAAAAAAGATATAGAAAATATCTCTTTAAAATGTGTCAGAGTTTATTTTTACTGGTTTATAAGACCTTTCAATACTTAAGTTAGCATTGATGATGAAGGAAAAAAACATTAGGAGGTTATGTTGTGTGTATTTACAAAGCAAAGTTTGAAGTGGAGAAAAATGAAGTTTTTTTTCTTATGATGGAAAAGATCTTTTATCTTAAAGTTCAAAATTGTTTATAAGACCTTGAACCTATATGGGTGTTCATGCAAGAGTATAATGGTCTACTTGTCATTTATAAATTTGGACTAGTTGACAAAATGCCTAAAGTGATAACAAAACACTATAAAGGTTGTTGTGTTTTTAGGTTTTATGGGTCGTGTATTATTGGTGACAATAATGAGATCAATTTTTTAAGGACATTTGATTAAAGAGCATGACATCATTTAAAGCATATAGGCTTTTCCTCGAGGTTAGTGTTGAGTAGATGAAGTTTGACCAAAAGATTGTGCATTTAGGTTCAAGAAATGGATATAGGTGTACAAGTTTTGTCTATGGTTTGGTCTTTCTGGAATGTTCGATAACCCTAAATCCAAGGGTATTGTCTTGTTAGATCATATGAACATTTCAAGTTCAATCTTGTAGGTTTTATAAAACTTAAATTTCATCCTTCATCAATTACCCCTGTCTCAAAGTGAGATTTTCTCATTTTGAGATGGAATGTTTTTCTTGTATAATGTAATTTGAATGGACATAAACTTTAAATATATGACTTATCAAGTTTAAATTGTTTAGCAATCTTGTTTTAAAAGTTACCTAAATGCACCATGACTTTGGAAAGACAAAATGATTATGAGTATATAAAAAATATAAAAAATAGATAATAGATATTCCAAGTTGAATGATCAACTAACGTGCTTCTTGAGGTGACTAAACTGTTATCCAAGATGACTTTAAAATTTTGCTATATAACCTTTTGTACTAAGTGGAATAATGACTTTATTCCTATGCATGGTGTAACTACACACCTATGAAATAGTATTTCCTCTAATTTGGTGATGTGATTATAGAAAAACTTCTTTTAAAAATATATATTTTAGGCTAAAATGGATTGCAATTATTAAAATATGTTTCTTTTAGGCTAAAGTGGATTGCAAATATAAATACATTGTAACTCTTGTATATGGAAAGACATGTATAATAAAAAGATGCTCTTTTACGACCAAAGTCCCTTTATATAGCCTTAACCAATATAGAATTGTTGTAAAACAAAATTTCAAAAGATAAATGAGGCTATTGTAAAACTAATCCTTAAACTATAAGTCTTGCCTTTTATGAGAATAGTCATATGATCAAGTTAAAGGATGTCATGCTTTTTAGGTATGTGATGGGATTAATAGTATATAATATTGATTTTTAAGGACATGTGTGTTCAATAAATGTTTTCTATCTAATAAAGGTGTATTACTTGTTCATTTGGGTACATTAATGTTTATAGTTAAAAATTAATGTTTATGAGTAAAGTAATTGTTAAATAATATATGGTTAATCCATTAAAGGAGTATACATAACCGGTTTTATATTAGAAAGTTAGGTTACCCTAGTGATGGGTACAAGATTAGTTTGAGAGATGAAGATGTTTGGTAATTCCATCAAGAAATGATATAAGGTTAATCTAAGAGGAAAAAATGTTAGTTTGACAATGAGAAATTGACACAACAAGTCCAACTACTTAAGTATATAGTCTAAAAATATGAATGCAAGACCAAGCTTTATTGAAAATAAACACACTACTAGATCATATGAAAAAGATACACGTGATTGATCCATTAAAAAAAGAATGAATTGGCAAGTCTCGTTAAGGAGGGACACACATGATCATAAAGAAGACGTTGCCAAAGAGAGTCTGGGTAAGGTGGGTACTTTTATACTTGAGCAAGTTAACTCATTATACTTAAATAAATATGACCTTATATTTGGCCAAGGTGTTTTCCTAATAACTAAAAAAGTTTGACGTTGTTATACTAGGGAAAATTGTGTATCTATATAACTAGAAAAGGTGAATCCCTTTATACTTAGAGGTTGCTTATTGTACCTTAAGAGATACAACTTTTATATCTCGACAATGAGTTTTTTAATTAACGATAAAAGTTGGATGCCTTTATACCTATGCAA
Source organism: Salix viminalis (assembly GCA_029228465.1). Classification (NCBI taxonomy): domain Eukaryota; kingdom Viridiplantae; phylum Streptophyta; class Magnoliopsida; order Malpighiales; family Salicaceae; genus Salix; species Salix viminalis. The sequence goes on from CM055443.1 coordinate 3,920,968, forward strand.
TATGGCTTCTTAAGCCCAAAGGAATATGATTTCTAAGGGAATAAGGTTTTGTAAGAAATATGACTTTAAGAGGAATATGGTTTTTAAAAGAACATGGATCCCAAAAGAATATGATTATTAGTTCCTAGACGACTTATACTTCTAAAGGAATAAGATTATTAAAGGAATGTGGTTAAAATAATCATTTCTCAATGAACACCTGGTATTATTTAGTTGGATGGTCAGGCAATTAAATAATGTATGCGTGATGCTCTTGAGCTATAATACCAAACAAGTAAAGTAGACACTTGAGGTTCTTAGTGTACATGCAAAGTACATAGGGAATGTACACTTGAGGCTCTTAGTGTACATGCAAAGTACATAGGGAATGTATGTATGAGGCTCATAAGTTAGGCTATTAGATAAAAAGAATAAATGCTTGATGTTTTTGGTATGCAAACCAATGTATTTTAAGGCTTCTAAGCTATGTGGCTAAATAAATAGAGAACACCACTAAAAATGTTAGTGTTCATATTGAGCTAAAAGAGAATGTATACTTACTAAAGTAAGGTGGACCTGGATATAGACATGTTTATTAGATAGACATGTCTTTTGTTGTTCAGCATGTGTTATACATACCTCATCATTTGACCAAATAACTTCTAGTGGCTTGCTTATTTAGTTATTTTGATAGCTTGATCTAACAAATGGAGCCTTTATAAAGCTGACAAATTTTATTTGCTTATTTAAATAAAATATGTTTTTTTATGTGTTAGAGGTATTTGGTATAAATTGAGCTATAATGTTTGGGTCAATAAACATGTTGCTCTTGCCTTTCACTTGAATGGTATAATTTTGGAGTACTATTCTTATTCTTTATTTCTTTCTTTCTAATTGATGGTGGATACCTAGTTTTGAGCTTAACTTGGTTACGAGCTTATTTTGTAGTATCTTTTTCTTTGTTCTGATAACAAGTTGTCCGATAAGATTTATCGCTCATAATTGTTTTACTCATTCAATGTGGTTTATTATGCTAAGTAGTGGAAAATCAATGATATTGAATAAAAATTAAAGAAAATAGTAGTATGATTTTTACAAGAAGTACTTCCCATTTTTTACTAGACAAGTCAGGCTTTAAATGGTTGGTCCAGTTGATCTTCTAAACTAACTTTAATTTCAAAACTTTAAGGGAAATTTGTTCAAAATATAATATAAAGTCAATGTTCTTCAAGAATTATTATTGGGTTAATCCTAATTTCCATGTGAAAAAATTTCGTGTACGATAAGGCAAACAAACCCAACTAAACTAGATGATAATTTGGATATAGATGCTTTTATGGTCAATCTATTCAAATAGATATGGTCATCCATGCCTGACTTTCCAAGAAATCACCTTGTGTAGAAATACCAAAAATGTTAAATAATTGACACATGGTTAGTTATACTTCTAGAAATTAATAAAATAGATGGGAAAATATTAATATTTTGAGTGTGTAGTAAATTTTAGTTTAATCATATAATGACCTTAATATTTTGGTTTACTTCTCCTAAATTCTTTTGTCATAATAATAAAAAAAATGGTGAGGTTAATAATTAATATCTTCTTAGAAAAGGTGTTGGGGCACATGCTTGCTTGTTAAAAAGATTATATGTGTGTATATTATAGTAAATGCATGTATGAGTCATTTAAACATGATAAGACATAATGGTAACAAAATGTCTCTATTATTTTATATGTTTACATTCATGTTTTACATGTCATATAATGGCCAATAAAGAATGAAACCATATGGGCATGACAAAAATATATAGGACAAGTAAAAAAATTATTTTATCTTCTTAACTAGAAGGTGGTGATTATGACCAATCAAATTATTATTTTTTTCAAATATATTAATGTCTGTTGTGTGAAGAGGAACAATACTACGGTTCACTAAGAGATTGAAAATATCATTCTCATAAACAGTGTGACTAATGATACTCAATATTTTAGGCATTTATATTTATTGTACGTGACACTAATTTTTTTTAAAGGTCTAAAAAATGGTGGAGGTGCCTTCCTAAGTCATGTGCACATTAAACTCAAACAAATAAAGTTAAGTGGTGTTAGGAAGTGCCTCAATGAGATCATTTTAATGGTTAATACACTATGAAAATAGAAAGTATATATGTAGAGAGAGAGAGAGAGAGCTCTCTAAATTATATCAATATATTGCCTATATAAGTTTAGGAGACCCTTTAACATTTAAGTAATCATAATAAAAAAAAAAATATGTGGTGCATGTTTGTAGAGCAAAACTTAATTAAAAAAAAAAAAATTAAGATTCCTAACCGTGAGTTTCAAGGCTATTTACCAAAACCTGAATAATATGGATGTATTTATACAGTGATACGATAACGATGTGATTGTCAATTATAATTTTAGACTATTTTAGGATACACACCTAAAATCACAATAATCTATCATTTCATCCCTCGTTAACAAGAATTTTTACGTAGGTTTTTTGGTTTCCATATAGTTTAAAAATATATGTTATACCTTGAAAACTTCCCCATGTTGTTGAAATTTTGTTGTTTGAATGAACCAGGGATGGCAATAGATATTAATGGACTGAGTTTATACTATATTCATACATTATTCTTCAATTAAGATAAATTATTTGTTGAGTTGCATGCACTAATTATCTCAATTATTATAATTATTATTATTATCATATCCATGCCATCGGTATTCATCAAATTCAGGTTAAACTACAATCCTTAACAAAGAGTAACCTTTGATCAAATCCCGATTAGGTTATTTCTTCCTGGGCTAAATAGCTGTTTACCATCGAACTAGAGTGAAAATTGACATGGAGAAGCTCTTCCAAGCACCGGCTACCTGTTTTTGGTCGTAAGCTAAATAACAAGAACGTCCTTCCCCACACCATTCCTGCACCATACATATCTGCATCTTTTAATGACAATACAATAATAATTGCAAGAACTTGGAAAATGACAGTCAATTCTTGAATAAAAACATCACCATAGAAAGAAAGAAAAAAACCTAAAATCAAACCATGTGTTTTGCACACCATACATAGTGGGAGACTTGACCACTTTTTTATAGCAGTCCAGCTCGTGCATAGTCAATCAACCTATCAATGGGAGCATTAAAGCTGACACTGGTTTTTTTAACAGGGGGAGGAAAGTGAGAGGAAGAATATGAGCTAAGAAATGTTTGTGCTAGCTGATATATGCAGGTGAGGTCATCTGTCACGGCTATTTCTGACGTAAATTTCATTTGGCACAGGATTGAGGAGAAATAGAAATTTTTTTTTCCACAAATAGGCAATATCATCTCTTCACAGTATCTTATATCTGGACAGGTTACAGTATGCAACCTTGAGGGGATGAAAGAAATAGGAAAAAAAACTAAAAACCAGGGGAATATCATCGGCTTTCTCACGTATGATTTCTTCCGATAATGGAGGAAAACCATTTCCTTCCAAGTTCCAGTCAACCATCCATATCCTTTACATCCTAACAACCAAATAATTGATTTTAGGGTCTTAAACAATCTGGAATTCCTGAGCAAAGCACTCCATGATTGCTCATTTACCATATATCTCCAATAGGAAAAGTATGGTCTCCACTTTGGTCCGCGGGAGTGAGAACCACGTGATAACATCGTTCCTGCTTTATTTGAGAGAAAAAAATGACAATTAAAATCAGATTTGACAGGCACTAATTTTCCACGATCATAACCCTACAAGCGTTTTAGTCAAGTGAAAGCTCGTTTTGATTGGATGACCTTAAGTTTGACCCCCAGGAAGAGCTACTATGCTTCTGTACACTTAAGCATCTTCCCGTGAAGATGATCCCACCATGAAAGACGAGTTTTCTGAGGACAAAGAAATCAGCTAGTCAAGCAACGTAACATTCAACTAAACGTTATCCAAACGGTAAGACTAACAACATGAACCAGAAAGAGACTTCAAGGGAGGAGCTGCATCGACTATCAACATGAACCAGAAAGAGACTTCAAGGGAGGAGCTGCATCCTTCCCACAGGCAGATTCCTGGAGGCAGGATAAGGCTGAGTCCCTGAAGCAAAAAATCCATATTATACATCACCAAAGTTATATAACCAACGTCCCTTTTTTTTTTAACGCAGTAATTCATAGTAAGATCTGCATAACCTTCCTTGACATTCACGTTAAATAAAATAAATTTAGAGCCCAAAATCCAGATTATACTTGTTAAACTTCATTTCAGATCCATTCTTTTGTCTTCACCGAAATTTATAACTCTATATGTTATTCTTCACCAATCACGCATCCATTAATTATACCCTTCAAGCCATGGATAGGTTTTGCGGCACTCTTCCATGCACTTTTCTGTTGAAATTTGTTGAAATTTGTAAATTTCGTGAAAAACAAGTACTATTCAAATCAGTACTGAAAAATAAGAACAAAAACCTGCGCTACTATAGCGATTCAAGTCTGGAAATGAAAAATTTCCCAGAAAATGAAGAACAAAAACTCTGTAATTTGTATTGAAAAGAACGTGAACATGGGCAGAATTTTCCGTATGGTTACTGCCATCCCATTATCTTTATTTATAGGTAACAAGAAACATTACAAAGATTAAAATTGAATTCGGTTACAATTTCCAGCTTATCCACTAATTTGACTTTAACTGAAACTAACTAACTTGTTGACTTATTGACTATAGGATTTTAATCATCGTGAATACACTCTAAAATCAATCAAAACAACAATGCTTAGAACATACAATCTTCAATTCTTCAGCTTCTTCTCTCCCTGTCAGCTTGCAGACCTGGAATCACATTTCCAGTTTCAACACTCCTCCTTGATTCCTGGGCTGCGCATCCCCACCATTTTTCTCAATTCTTCAAACCTTTCCTTTGCTAGAGATTTAGTAAATAAATCAGCTAGTTGTTCTTTAGAACTACAATACTTCATTTCCAATTCACCTTCTTGTTGAAATTGTTGAATTACATGAAACTTGATTTTCATGTGTTTTGTTCTATCATGAAAAACAGAGTTTTTGGAAATGGCAATTGCAGACATATTATCACAGAATAACTTAGTAGGTTCCAATTGATCAAAGTTCAAGTCCTTTAGAATTTTTCTCAGCCATACCAAGTGATTTGCAGCCACAAATGTAGAGATATATTCTGTCTCAGCAGTAGAGTGTGCTAGTATTGATTGCTTCTTAGAATTCCAACAAAAAATGCATTCTCCCATTGAAAAACAATACCCCAAAGTGCTCATCATCTCTTCATCACTCCCTGCCCAGTCACTGTCACAAAATCCTTTTAACTTGACAATGTTTACTCTACTAAAACACATGCCAAAATCCAGTGTCCCTCTTAAGTATCTCAGCACTCTTTTAGCTGCAATGTAGTGTATTTGACTGGGATTTTGCATGAATCTTGAGAGATAATTGACAGTAAACACAATGTCAGGTCGAGTGGAAGATAAATATAATAAACTTCCAATCAAACTTCTATAAATTCTTCCATCTGCACAGGGAGCACCATCTGTTTTTGTTAATTTCATTCCCAGCACCATAGGTGTGCTAACAGGTTTGCAATTTTCCATTGCAAACTTGTTTAGCATTTTTGTTGTGAATTGTTTTTGGCATACAAAACACCCTTCCTTTGATTGTGATATTTCCATTCCAAGAAAATATGATAACAACCCAAGTTCATTCATCTCAAACTTGTTCTTCATGTTCATCTTAAATTCATCCACAAGCTGCTCCTTATCTCCCGTAATCAACAAATCATCCACAGAAACTGATATTATCAAAATATGATCATCAACTTTTTTCACATATAGAGTATCTTCATTCAGACTTTTTTCAAATCCCAAACTCATCAAATATTCATCTAATTTGCTATACCAAACTCTAGGGGCTTGTTTTAATCCATACAAGGCCTTCTTCAGCAAATACACCTTGTTCAAGTTGGATTCATTTTCAAATCCCTCAGGTTGTTCTATATATATTTCTTCACTTAGTGTCCCATTCAAAAATACAGATTTGACATCCATTTGCCAAACCAACCAACCTCTTTGTGCAGCCAACATGAGCAGTAGCTTTATTGTGTCCATTCTTGAAACAGGGGCAAAGGTATCATGGTAATCAATACCTTGTTCTTGTGTGTAATCTTTAACCACAAGTCTAGCCTTGTTTTTGTTGATACTACCATTAGCATTTAGTTTAGTTTTAAAAATCCATTTAACCCCAATGACTTTTCTATGCTTTGGTCTGTCAACTAGCTGCCAAGTATCATTTTTCTCAATCATCATTAGCTCCTCCTTCATTGCTGCCACCCATATTTGAGAATTCATAGCTTTTCCAACATCAGCTGGTTCAATTTCAGCCAAGTTACATCTGTTATAGATGTCACTTAGCAGCCTAGTTCCCCTCACAGGTAAGTCCTCTTCATCAATTTCTGTTGGTTCTTCAATTTCGGCTAGAAAATCATTCCTTGTTTCTTCAGCTATTTCAGTTTCCCAATTCCATATTTGACTCTCAGCCACCTTTACATTCCTTCCAATTACTGCTTGGTTTGTCTTTAAATCAAACACTTTATATCCATTTGATCTTGAATTGTAACCTATCAAGATTCCCACCTCAGCCTTCTGATCCAGTTTTCTTCTCTTAATTTTAGGCTGCAATACATAGCATGGACTACCAAAGACTCTTAAATGATCTAAGTTTGGTTTGTAGCCATACCACATTTCAAAAGGAGTTGTATCTCCTAATGATCTCGAAATCATTCTATTCAAAAGGTAAGAGGCTGTGCTCACAGCCTCTGTCCAGAATTTTAAGGACAATTTCTTCTCATAGAGACGGCATTTTGCCATCTCCATTAAAGTTCTATTCCTTCTCTCACCCACACCATTCTGTTGTGGAGTGTAAGGAACTGTCAATTGGTGCTTTATACCTTCTTTAGCCAAGTATTCTTCAAATTTATGAGAGGTAAATTCCCCCCCATTATCAGATCTTAAAGCTTTCAAGGTGCAGCTTGATTCCTTCTCAACTGCAGCCTTGAATCTTAGGAATACATCAAATACTTCTCCCTTGGTCTTGAGAAAATAAACCCAACAAAACCTGCTAAAGTCATCTATAAACAGCAAAAAATACCTTGCACCATTCAAGGATTCATTGTGCATTGGACCACACACATCTGTGTGCACAAGTTGCAGCTTAGTAGTTGTTCTAAGTGCACTTTTATTGAACATGATCCTTGCTTGCTTTCTCAATTGGCATGCTTCACAAACATCCTTTTGTTCATGAATTTCAGGTAATCCTTCTATCACATGCAAGTCTGCCATTTTCTTCAAAGTTGCATAATTAAAATGCCCCAATCTTTTATGCCATAAAACTGAATTTTCACTAGCATTGATGCTCATGCTTATGTGTGATACTTGTTTTTCAATACTAAAGCATCTATTTATCATCTTAGCAGTGAATAAAGGAATCCCTTGATCATCTTTAATTGTGCAAATGTCATTTATAAAGAACATTGAATAGCCATCTTCAAGTAATTGACCAACACTAACAAGGTTTTGATCAATTTCTGGTACATCCAACACATTTTCAAAATTTCGTGTACCAGCCAAGGTTTCAATTTCAACTTCCCCTCTGCCTTCCACACCCACATACTTTCCATTAGCTACCTTTACTTTAGATTTGTAATTTAAATCAAGGTTTTCAAAGATGCTAATTTCTGCAGACATATGATTAGTACACCCACTATCAACAAGCCAATTTTCATTACTAACCTCTGTTTTGTAACAGTTATGATCTATCATGGCTGTGAATAATTGTTCATCTTTAGGCTCTAAGACCTCTGCAACATGAGCTTGCTTTCCAGGTGCTGTGTTGTTCTTGCAAAATTTCTGAATATGTCCAAATTGCTTGCATTTTCGACATTGAGCATTCTTGAGCCAACACCATGACTCAAGATGATTTGTTTTTTGACAGTACTTGCAGGTGGAAAATTGATCTCTCTTTCCTTTCTTTTTGAATTGAAATTGTTGGCATAGTTCTGATTATTCTGCCAATTTTTGTTCTGCCAATGTTTTCCAGTATTTGTTCTTGCTTCTGGGTTTTTGAAGAACACCTAGGAATTGTTTTGGAACTTTGATCTTCCTTTAAACCCTGCATTAAAGGCTTCTTCATTTGAATTTTCTTGCCTGAATGCCTGCCTATGTTCCAGAGCTTGCAAAGCATTAATCAACTCTTGAAGACTCAATTCAGTGAAGTCTTTTGAATCTTCTAAAGAACATATCTTGTTCTCGAATTTTTCAGGTAAGCTGACAAGAACTTTCTCAACTACCCTTGATTCTTGAATATCTTCTCCCAGTAATGTCATTTGATTCACTATCTTGGATACACTTGAAGAAAATTCCTTGATTGTATCTGAGTCTTTCATCTTCAACCCTTCGAATTGTCTCTTTAAGTTCAAAATCTGCATTCTCTTTGATTTTTCATCACCTTGAAATTCAGCTTTCAATTTGTCCCATGCTTCTTTTGCAGTACCACAAGCCATAATTCTTGTGAAAATTTCTTCACTTACTGCATTATGAATGCATGTAAGTGCCTTGCCTTTGCCTTTTCTTCATTAAAAAACTTAATCTGTGCAATTGTTGGATTAACAGTCAAGGGATTGGGCTGCTTGTTGTTTTCCACAATCTCCCACAAATCAAATGCTCTGAGATAGGTTGCCATTTTCACAGCCCAAACACCATAGTTTGATCCTGTGAAAATTGGAGATTTTGACGAAAATGATGATGAATCCATTTCTGACACTTTGATTTTTCCTTTGCAGTCTTTTTCTTTAACAAGACTCACAGAACAAAGAACAAAGATAACAATTGATAATTTCTGTCAATTGTTGATCTCTTAAAGAACGAATCAAGATTAATTTCTTGATTGAATTTCTGGGATTTTCGAATTCTTACACCCTTCCCCTTCAAGGCCAAATAACCTTGAATAATTCTCACTTTTTTTTATTCACTCGTGTTTCTCTAAAATTCCCTTTCAAAGATTTAATTCTGCTCTGATACCATGTTGAAATTTGTAAATTTCATGAAAAACAAGTATTGTTCAAATCAGTACTGAAAAATAAAAGCAAAAACCTGAGAACCGCTACTGTAGCGATTCAAGTCTGGAAATGAAAAATTTCCCAGAAAATAAAGAACACAAACTCTGTAATTTGTATTGAAAAGAACGTGAACATGGGCAGAATTTTCCGTATGGTTACTGCCATCCCATTATCTTTATTTATAGGTAACAAGAAACATTACAAAGATTAAAATTGAATTCGGTTACAATTTCCAGCTTATCTACTAATTTGACTTTAACTGAAACTAACTAACTTGTTGACTTATTGACTATAGGATTTTAATCATCCTGAATACACTCTAAAATCAATCAAAACAACAATGCTTAGAACATACAATCTTCAATTCTTCAGCTTCTTCTCTCCCTGTCAGCTTGCATCTTCTCTCCCTGTCAGCTTGCAGACCTGGAATCACATTTCCAGTTTCAACATTTTCATCTAAATCAGTTGAATATTTTCTTAAACAATCGGCGTTGCTTACAAATTAGAGCTTAGCTCAAAAAGGGAGCTAAACTTGTGTTTATATTAATCACACAGAGTTGTTAGCTGACAAAAATGGCTGAGGTCAAGCTTTTCAAGACATTCCAGCTATAAAATAAAGATACATACATTAATCAACAATATTATCTATAAAACCGTACGAGACTATACCATTAAGGCCTATTTTAGTCGATATATAGATTTCTTTAGCTTTCATAATCCATAACTTCCTTTTGAGTATAACCCTTAATAACAAATCTAATTTTATATTGCTCAATATACCATACACTTCTCTTTAATATACCATACACATCTCTTTTAGTTTTATAAACCTATTTATAACCAATGATTTTAGATATTTATGATAATTCATTGAGGTACTAAACCAACTTGAAAAGCTTGATCTTATTCATTGTTATGAGCTAGAAAGTCTTCCATACTACATTGGTCAGGTGGATTGTCTTGAAAAGCTCGATCTCAACCACTGTAGTCAAATAACAAGTCTTCCAAACAGCGTTGGCGGGTTGAAATTTCTCCAAGTAACTGATTTCGGTCATTGTTGTGAGCTAGCCGGTCTTCAAAACGATATTTGCCCGTTGAAAAGTCTCAGAGAACTTGACCTTTGTAATTGTTCCAGGCTAACAAGTCTTCCATACTACATTGACCAGCTGGATTGTCTCAAAAAGCTAGATCTCAGCCATTGCAGACAATTAATTAGCGATTCTTCCAAACAACATTGGGGGGCTGAGATGTCTGAAAGGACTTCACCTTAGTTATTGCTGTCTGATACCAAGTCTTCCCAGCAGAATTGGAGAGCTGGAATGTCTTGAAAAGCTTGACCTCAGCCATTTTTGTCAGCTAACAACTCTTCCGAAAAACATTGGCCAGTTGAGATGTTTAAAGAAGCTCGAGTTGTTGTCAGCGAACGAGTCTTCCAAATAGTATATTAGCCAGCTGAAATGTCTTGAAAGATCTTAGTGATTGTTTTCATCTTGCAAGTATTCCACACAGAGTTTTATGATCTGAATTTTCATACAAAACTTGCTCTTACAGAATGAAGTAATCTACTATGATCCCAGAGAACATGTTGAGTATAGAATTCAAGAAGGAACTTGTCGTAGATACTTGCAATTCGTCCATTATTGTCTGGTTGTAAGAGGAGTTATGCATGCATCCTTACTTGGAGGAGTTTGTTGTCAACATTTTGGTGTATTAAAGTAATTCACAAAATCAATAAAAGCTGTCCTTCCAAGAACTGATCATCTTGCGTTCTACGTTCTTTGTTAGATAAAAGTTTTCCGCAATTCTCCACGCAGCATGAGTATGCATTTACGTCTGAGTATTTCGGCTTTGATATCAACTCGGAGTCAAGGTAGATGCTCATTTTGAATGTGGTGAAGTATAATATAAACACAAGTTTAGCTCCCTTTTGGAGCTAAGCTCTGATTTGTGAGCAACGCAGATTGCTTAAGAAAATATTCAACTGATTTAGATGAAAAGTGCATGGAAGAGTGCCGCAAAAACTATCCATGGCTTGAAGGGTATAATTAATGGATGCATGATTGGTGAAGAATAACATATAGAGTTATAAATTTCGGTGAAGACAAAAAGAATGGATCTGAAATGAAGTTTAACAAGTATAAGATTCCTAATCACGCTGGACTTGGGAGGGTTGATTGTCAGCTTCAATTACAAACACTGTGTGGTTTCATGCAGCCCAATTATGGTTTCATGCAACCACAAGTTGAGACACTGTAGTAGATGCACTGGCGAGTTAAACTCGGTTGGAAGCTTGGGTTATCTTCGAGTTCTGGTTGCATGGGCTGCTGCCAGATGTAGATATCGCGTTGGGCTGATAACCCTAATCCAGTTGACTCTATCATCAGCTTTACTAGCTGATTTCTCAGGAGTTTTGAAAAAGAGCATAGAATGCTATTATGACCAACTTGACCATAAGTGTAGCAAACTTGTGGCAACCCCTCATGAGACACTTCCTGATCCAGATCTTCAGTTTTTTCTTTCAGTTTATCAAGATCGAAATCAAACTTCACACGAGTAAATCTCCCTCAATGATTGTTATAATCAATCTTACCCATGTTACCAATCAACTGGCAAGGCAAGGAAAATGCACCCAAAACACCATCCTCGTAATGTGTCCTGGTGATGCTTGAAAATTCTGACCGGGTCCAAGGATTGTCCACGGTCCATCCACTAGAACATGGAGATAATCATTCATAGTCGAAAACTGGACAAGGAAGAACTCATTCTCCGGATCAATAACCTTAAAAGGATCTGCTCCATTCCAGATAGTTTTAGCTTTCAGTCCAGTGCACTGGTCGTGTTTCAAAATGTGTGACCCAAGACCTTGGCAGCAATAGCCAGTTCTTATGGCTTATAATATTCAAAACCATAGGGGCTTCTAGGGTCATGGAGCCACTAAATTCTGAGGAGCCAATTCAATTGTTTTTTTATTATTATTATTATTTATTTTCTTGAAAAAAATTAGGTAAAATATCTTACCATTCCCAGCTATATATGTTTTGTGGGAGAAACCTTTTCTTCTTCTTTTTTTTTATGTAAATCTTTTTTTTTTTAATGTTAGTGTTCAGATCAGTTTGTGTGTATCTCGATTAATTCCACGAGCCCTTAAGTTAACTGCCATGTAAATTTCCAGTGATTATTATACTAGTAACTACAAGACTCAAATCTGAAACCATAAGAAGAGCAAACGAATTCCAAACTCGTACTACTAGAGTAACTATTGTTAGGATAAACTCAATCTGCAAAGTCAAGCATTGCAAGCACCGGCTTCCATCAATTAAAGCCCCTGACAGCCACTATGCATGACCACCGCCTGCATCCACCGCCCCTCCTGCAAGCCCCTCCAACTTGCCAAAATATCTTATCTTATCTTCAAAAATATCAAGTTTTCATTTTGTTAATAAATAGGAAGCTTAGTTAAGGAGAAAAGAGTAGTGGGAGATATTAGAGAGAAAACACGAGATAAAAGAGAGTTTTTGACAGTGTGTTCAAACCTCTGTAGAATTTTTTAGTTGAAATAAAACAGTGTGTTTTATCCCCTTTGATTGTTTAAAAACCACCACCAGTGGCCTCTCCCACCAACAACTATTATGATCAAATCAAATCTAAATCTTCACTAACTAAGTAGAGCTGTAGTAAACTACAGGGTTTATAAATTATAGCAGAACTCAGGATACTCAAAAGAAGATCATACATACACAAAGCCACAGGTGCGGAATCCTAATCCAGAGATTTAGAGGGTCCCATTATTCTACACTAGTTCATGATATTTTACAACCTGAACTCCAGAGTTGGATATGATTGCTCTTTACTACCCATTGCTGGATGCCAAACTGCCATCGCTCTTTGAGGAGTTGAGCAGAGGAGTGGAAGCGTGCTCAGCGTGTCTCATATTCTTCCTTCCACAGACCCATCGAGGGTTCCTACCAAGCAAGATTTGCAAAATCTCCTTCATGTTAGGCCTTTCAGATGGCGAAATGCTCGTACAAAACACCCCGAGTTTGAAAACAACGCACATCTCATCCACGCAACACGGTTCCTTGATCTCCTCATCTAACACATCGACTATAGGCTTTTCTTCTTGCATGTGACGCCATGCCCATTTGGCAAGGCATGTATCCTCATCGCCATGATTTGCTGCTTTCCCTGTCGTTAGCTCAAGAAGGACAACTCCGAAGCTATAAACATCAGTCTTCTCATTCACTCTAACTGTTTGAGCATACTCTGCGGTTCAGGTTACAAAATAAAACGAGCTTAGACGAAACTATTTGTGGTGGAAAAGGAAACAAATGCAAAAAAGTTGTGGCAATATGAAAAGTGTTATCTTATCACCTGGAGCCATGTAACCGAAGGAACCAGCCACAGCAGACACAGTAGCGAGCTCTCCCTGCTTGACGAGCATCCTTGCTAAGCCGAAATCAGCGATTTTTGCGTTGAAATGAGAATCCAACAGTATATTGCTTGACTTTACATCTCGGTGAACTATTGGAGGCGAGCAGTCGTGATGGAGGTAGCACAGACCCTGGGCAGCTCCCACTGCAATCTGCAGCCTCTTGGACCAGTCCAGAGCGACATGATTCATCGAAGCTGATGAACTTTCTGCCTTTTTCTCTGAATGCAGCCATTGATCAAGACTATGATTCTCCATATACTCGTAGACAAGAAGTTTCGAGTTATCATTGGAGATACAACAAAGCAACTTCACAATATTCAAATGCCTTAAGGTACCCAGTATCTCAATCTCTGCAAGGAACTCCTTCTCAAGTTTCTGGTCTGAATTTCTGTGATTCGAGATTCGTTTCACAGCTACGGAACCGAATCCATTTGCAGCAACACGATAGACTTGTCCTGATCCACCACTTCCTATCAAGTTTCTTTCTTTCAATCCTGAAAATATGTCTGATTCAGTAAAATTCAACATATGGAAGTGGATGAACTTCCATTCTGGATCCAATAGATGGTTTATCTTCCGGTGAACTCTGATCGTGATGAATGCAAATAACGACGCAAACAGAAAGGCTGCAATCAAACTACTTAATATCAAGGCTAGGAATTGGGTTGAAGTTTTGCTTGGTTTCTGGGCTCTGGAATTGCAAACCTTAAGGTATACGGATGACCTTCTTGTACAAAGACCAGGATTGTTCAAGAAACTAGTGGCATAAGCAACATTTTCATACTCGGTGGGGATTTGCCCCATGAGATGATTGGAAGAGAGATTGAGAAAAGTAAGCCTCAGAGAACCAAGTTGGGGTGGAATCTTACCGGAAAATTGATTATCTGATAAGTCCAGTTTGACGAGGCCAGGTAGGAAACCAAACTTTTCAGGAATCTGTCCAGAAAGTTGATTTTGACTCAGGTTTAGAATAGTTAGTGACTTCCATGACATGATATCAGATGGAAGTGCTCCGTTAAGCTGGTTCTTATCAAGTAAAAGAACCGTCAGATTACGAAGAGTGGTTAATTCAAGAGGGACAGTGCCAGTGAATAGGTTATTGCTCGCATTGAAGACTACCAGATTCCTCCAAGAATTCCCTTCAATGGTAATACTACCAGAGAACCTGTTGTTACTCATCTCCAGCAGCAAAAGACTGGTTGACACTTCGTTTGGAAGCTCACCAGTGAATGAATTATCACTTATCATCAGCTGTTTTAAATTTGAAGCTGTCCATAAACCAGCAGGAATATTGCCGAAAAATGCGTTATTCGAAATTCTTACTGTTAGCAACCTGCTGCAATTCTCGAGTGATTTTGGCAACTCTCCACCGAGCTTATTATCAAAAGCTACCACTCCTAATAAGCTACCTCCATGGCATAAATATTCAGGCAGGTTCCCTGTAAGCCTATTGGAAGCAACCTGGAAGGCTTCAAGGGCTGAGTATCGCCCAAGATCTGGAGGGATTGAACCTGACAGATTGTTGCTAAACACGGAAAGATTTTTCAATGCGGGAAGACGACCAATGCTTTCTGGGATTTCACCAGATAACTGATTAAAGAACAAGTTCAAACCTGATAATTTGTCAAGCTTCCCAAAATCAACAGGTATTGTACCTGTCAGATTGTTCTGCGAAAGATCGACGAAAGTCAAATTCAAAGCTTCAACAACCTGAGGGATCTCCCCAGATAATTTGTTGCAGTAAAGATATAGCAATCTCAAATTCATCAACATGAACAAACTGCCAGGAATATTCCCAGTTAGTTCATTAGATGATAAATCTAAGTGCTCCAATGCCACCATTTCTCCAATCATTTGTGGAATCTCGCCAATCAAATTCGCTCCGGCAATCCACAATTCCTTCAGTTTCTTCAGCTGGGTGAAATTGGAAGGCAACCTTGATGGAGAAAACCCATTGTGAGCCATAGTTAACTCTTCAAGCTTAGACAAGTTGCCTATTTCTGGCGGGAAAGTGCCATTAAACTGATTGTCATTAAGTTGGAGAGTTCTTAGCTCTGGTAACAGTCCGATGGCTGCTGGAATATCACCAGATAAGTTATTTGCATCAAGTTTAAGGCATGAGAGGAGAGCCAAGCGGTCTATACCATCAGGAATTGTGCCAACAATATAGTTCTGAGAGAGGTCTAAGATCTCCAACTTGGACAAGTTATACAAAGCCACAGGGATCTTCCCAACAATATTGTTATTATAAAAGTTAAGAAATGTGAGGCTCTTTAGGTGGGAAAGAAAGGGTGGGATAGTTCCAGAGATGTTCTTGTTATCAAGGATGAGCTGAGTGATGTAGTTATTGGTGCAGACAACTTCAGGCCAAGTGCAATGAGAGGTGTTTGATGGGGTCCAGTGTTCAAGAGACAGCGGGTTTTGCCAGTGTTGTTTCAGTCTTAGTAGAACGGCTTGTTCTTGATCGTGGAATTTGGAGTCTGCATGCTGGAAAAGGAAGCGGATGAGGAAGTGAATTAAAAGGAAAATGGGCTTTTTTCCCGACATTTCGGAGGGTTTGAGTTTGTTGTTCTGGTTTGAACTATGTTGTGCAGGATGAACTCCAGAGAAAGGCTGATTTATAGAGGTGATGATGCAAAGATTTTGGAATCTAGATTTGTTGTATCTAATATTCGACTCGTAGAAGTTAGTGGCGTGAGGAGGGGAGTGCTTTGGTAAACCGATTTGATTGTTAATATACTTTATAAATAAAGCTTATACACGAATAGAGTATACCTTGGTTTCATTCCATTTTGGTTTTTATTTTATTTTAAAAATCCGGAGACCCAATTCTATCAGAAAGAAAAATAATTAACCCTTTATGAAGCAACAAAAACAAACCTTTGACTATCAAGTTTCAAGATTCAACAAACACTACTAAGAAATCAGGGCTTGCAATTAAAAAGCTATTAATTAAGTAGATCTAATATGAATTTTACCGGTAATAACAACATTGTCATCCATGTTTTCAACAAACCTTAATGATTCTTTTCTTTTAACATGGAGTGGTATCTATCAAAGGAAGAACTCATGGAAAGATGGAGTGTATGGGACCATATGTCAATCCTTTTACTAACAAACTTCACCCACCACTTTCAATTTAAGGACCAAATTGGTATCTCATCTACTACTTAAAACTTTTAGCACATAAATTTGAAAAATTCATGAAAAAACAGGAGAATTAAGAGAAACTCAAATGAAAATTCCAAATGGGTCACAAAAAATCATAATCTCATACTTAAAAGCTTGAGAAATTAAGCATGCAAACAATTTTACAAAAAAAACAAAGGTGCGGACATGTAAGGAGTTATTGAGCAATAACCACATTGAAGAAAAAAATGGGATGTGTTGGTTGACCTCCTACTTGAAACATTTTTTTTGTTTCTTTCTATCACGACCCGATTCCCGGATCCGTGACTGGCACATAGGCATAGTCCCCCTCCAAGGTTCCACACCTATACGAACCCAAACTTACACACAAACTTAACATTCATATTCAGAGTTCAACGCAGCGGAAATAACAAAGTAGACTTTATAACATAATTTGAATGTCTTAATACAAAAGTTGAGTAACTTGTTATAATAGTGGAGCGCTAACTAGACAGAAAAATAAAAATGTCAATTACAACCAAATAATAAGTTCTGAAATTTCAACGATAATGCTACGAGCCTGAAAATAATAAATAATGAGGGGGTGAGTTCAACAACTCAGTGAGTAGATAACATCTAATATACACATGCGAGATAATACAATAATGAGAAATATATTATTGAATCGGCTCGGGGTTCTTACAAGAAAATTTCTCAAATATGTCATATCAAGAAGATAATAGGTATAGCTCGTCAGAAAATCATAATGCAATGAGCATGAGGCTCTGTACTGTGGGATGATCAGTCCATACAGGTTGGTGACTCCCCCGACCAACTAGGGTTTCAGATACGATGTGCACAAAGACTAACATTTCCCTGTTAGCATGGGTATTCTGACTGGCATACCGTAGGTGTATATATATATATATATATATATATATATATATATATATATATATATATATATATCATAATCAAACAAACATATTCATATCTCAAGGCTCAACTCATGATATCAATCAAATGAGGAGCTATCAATTCACAAATAGATATTGGCTCATATCAAGAACGTATATTCAATAATTGATTACGCTTTATCGTAACAAGAATAGTACTTAACGTATATATTATCAAGAAGCATAATCCAAATACTAGCAAATCAAATATTTGTAATATTTATCATGCATATTAAATATTATCCACTCACCTGACTCAAAAGCGATCGAAATTCAAAAGCAGAATATTGCTGGAATCCTACTGATGGGTTCAAGATTAGTTTGAGAGATGAAGATGTTTGGTTATTCCATCAAGAAATGATATAAGGTTAATCTAAGAGGAAAAAATGTTAGTTTGACAATGAGAAATTGACACAACAAGTCCCACTACTTGAGTATATAGTCTAGAAATATGAATGCAAGACCAAGTTTTATTGAAAATAAACACACTACTAGATCATATGAAAAAGGTACACGTGATTGATCCATTAAAAAAAGAATGAATTGGCAAGTCTCGTTAAGGAGGGACACATGATCATAAAGAAGACGTTGCCAAAGAGAGTCCGGGTAAGGTGGGTACTTTTATACTTGGGCAAGTTAACTCATTATACTTAAATAAATATGACCTTATATTTGGCCAAGGTGTTTTCCTAATAACTAAAAAAGTTTGGTGCTTTTATACTAGGGAAAATTGTGTATCTATATAACTAGAAAAGGTGAATCCCTTTATTCTTAGAGGTTGCTTATTGTACCTTAAGAGATACAACCTTTATATCTCGACAATGAGTTTTTTTCATTAATGATAAAAGTTGGATGCCTTTATACCTATGCAATATGGCTTCTTAAGCCCAAAGGAATATGATTTCTAGAGGAATGAGGTTTTGTAAGAAATATGACTTTAAGAGGAATATGGTTTTTAAAAGAACATAGATTATTAGTTCCTAGAGGACTTATACTTCTAAAGGAATAAGATTATTAAAGGAATGTGGTTCTAAAATAATCATTTCTCAATGAACACCTGGTATTATTTAGTTGGATGGTCAAGCAATCAAATAATGTATGCATGATGTTCTTGAGCTATAATACCTAACAAGTAAAGTAGACACTTGAGGTTCTTAGTGTACATGCAAAGTACATAGGGAATGTATGTTTGAGGCTCATAAGTTAGGCTATTAGATAAAAAGAATAAACGCTCGATGTTATTGGTATGCAAACCAATGTATTTTAAGGCTTCTAAGCTATGTGGCTAAATAAATAGAGAACACCACTAAAAATGTTAGTGTTCATATTGAGCTAAAAGAGAATGTATACTTACTAAAGTAAGATGGACCTGACTATAAACATGTTTATTAGATAGACATGTCTTTTGTTGTTCAGCATATGTTTTGCATACCTCATCATTTTTGACCAAGGCTTGCTTTTTTAGTTATTTGGATAGTTTGATCTAACAAATGGAGCCTTTATAAAAGCTCACAAATTTTATTTGCTTATTTAAATAAAAATATGTTTTTTTATGTGTTAGAGGTATTTGGTATAAATTGAGCTATATTGTTTGGATCAATAAACATGTTGCTCTTGCCTTTCACTTGAATGGTATAATTTTGGAGTACTATTCTTATTCTTTCTTTCTAATTGATGGTGGATACCTAGTTTTGAGCTTAACTTGATTACAAGCTTATTTTCTAGTATCTTTTTCTTTGTTCTTATAACAAGTGGTCCGATAAGATTAATCGCTCATAATTGTTTTACTCATTCAATGTGGTTTATTATGCTAAGGTACTGGAAAATCAATGATACTGAATAAAAATTAAAGGAAATAGTAGTATGATTTTTACAAGAATTACTTTCTTTTTTTTGCTGGACAAGTCAGGCTCTAAATGGTTGGTCCAGTTGATCTTCTAAACTAGCTTTAATTTCAAAAACTTTAAGGGGAATTTGTTCGAATATAATATAAAGTCAATGTTCTTCAAGAATTATTATTGGGTTAATCCTAATTTCCATGTGAAAACATTTCGTGTACAGTAAGGCAAATAAACCCAACTAAACTAGATGATAATTTGGATATATATGCTTTTATGGTCAATCTATTCAAATAGATATGGTCATCCATGCCTGACTTTCCAAGAAATCACCTTGTGTAGAAATACCAAAAATGTTAAATAATTGATACATGGTTAGTTATACTTGTAGAAAAAAATAAAATACATGGAAAAAATATTAATATTTTGAGTGTGTAGTAAATTTTAGTTTAATCATATAATGACCTTAATATTTTGGTTTACTTCTCCTAAATTCTTTTGTCATAATAAAAAAAAATGGTGAGGCTAATAATTAATATCTTCTTAGAAAAGGTGTTGGGGTACATGCTTGCTTGTTAAAAAGATTATATGTATGTATATTAAAATAAATACATGTATGAGTCATTTAACACATATGATAAGACATAATGGTAACAAAATGTCTCCATTATTTTATATGTTTACATTCACGTTTTACATGTCATATAATGGCCAACAAGAATGAAACCATATGGGCATGACAACAATATAATATAATATAATATATAGGACAAGTAAAAAAATTATTTTATCTTCTTAACTAGAAGGTGGTGATTATGACCAATCAAATTATATTTTTTTCAAATATATTAATGTGTGTTGTGTGAAGAAGAACAATACTACGGTTCACTAAGAGATTGAAAATATTATTCTCATAAATAGTGTGACTAACGATACTCAATATTTTAGGCATTTATATTTATTGTACGTGACACTAATGTTTTTTAAAGGTCTAAAAAATGGTGGAGGTGCCTTCCTAAGTCATGTGCACATTAAACTCAAACAAATAAAGTTAGGAAGTGCCTCAATGAGATCATTTTAATGGTTAATACACTATGAAAATAAAAAGTATATGTGTAGAGAGAGAGAGAGCTCTCTAAATTATATCAATATATTCCCTATATAAGTTTAGGAGACCCTTTAAAATTTAAGTAATCATAATAACCAAAAAAATAAAAAAAAAGATATGTGGTGCATGTTTGTAGAGCAAAACTTAATTAAAAAAAAATATAAGATTTTTAAGAGTCCTAACCGTGAGTTTCAAGGCTATTTACCAAAACCTGAATAATATGGATGTGTTTATACAGTGATACGATAATGACCTGAATAATATGGATGTGTTTATACAGTGATACGATAATGATGTGATTGTCAATTATAACTTTAGACTATTTAAGGATACACACCTGAAATCACAATAATGTATCATTTCATCCCTCGTTAACAAGAATTTTTACATAGTTTTTTTGGTTTCCATATAGTTTAAAAATATATGTTATACCTTAAAAACTTTCCCTTGTTGAAATTTTATTGTTTGAATGAACCAGGGATGGCAATAGATATTAATGGATTGAGTTTATACTATATTCATACATTATTTTTCCAAGCACCAGCTACCAGTTTTTGGTCGTAAGCTAAATAACAACAATTCCATTCCCCACACCATGCCTTCACCATACATCTCTGCATCTTTTGATGATAATACAACAAAAACTTGGAAAAACTTGGAAAACGACAGTCAATTCTTGAATAAAAACACCACCATAGAAAAAAAAAACCTAAAATCCAAACATGTGGTTTGCACACCATACATAGTGGAAGACTTGACCACTTGTTTATAGCAGTCCTGCTCGTGCATAGTCAATCAACCTATCAATGGGAGAATTAAAGCCCTGACAGGGAGATGAAAGTGAGAGGAAGAATCTGAGCTAAGAAATGTTTGTGCTAGCTGATATATGCAGCTGAAGTCATCTGTGACAGCTATTTCTGAAGTAGATTTCATCTGGCATCGATCTCGAGTTCAAGTCAAGACATGTATCTCAGTAAGAATCTTAGACATTAAAGGTTTTACTCGCTCACCTGGACCCACAAAGTATATTTTCCGGGGATGGAGTTTCCTCACATCCAAAAAAAAACAACCTACCAATGGGAGAATTGAAGCCCTGACACTGTTTTCTTAACAGGGAGAGGAAAGTGAGAGGAACAATATGAGCTAAGAAATGTTTGTGCTAGCTGATTTCTGCAGGTGAAGTCATCTGTCACGGCTATTTCTGACGTAAATTTCATTTGGCACAGGATTGAAGAGAAATAGAAAGCTTTTTTTCCACAAATAGGCAATATCATCTTTTCACAGTATCTTATATCTGGACAGGTTACAGTATGCAACCTTGAGGGGATGAAAGAAATAGGAAAAAAAAACTAAAAACCAGGGGAATATCATCGGCTTTCTCACGTATGATTTCTTCCGATAATGGAGGAAAAACAATTTCCTTCCAAGTTCCAGTCAACCATCCATATCCTTTACATCCTAACAACCAAATAATTGAATTTTGGGTCTTAAACAATCTGGAATTCCTGAGCAAAGCACTCCATGATTGCTCATTTACCATATATCTCCAATAGGAAAAGTATAGTCTCCACTTTGGTCCGCGGGAGTGAGAACCACGTGATAACATCGTTCCGGCTTTATTTGAGAAAAAAATGACAATTAAAATCAGATTTGACAGGCACTAATTTTCCACGATCATAACCCTACAAGCGTTTTAGTCAGGTTAAAGCTCGTTTTGATTGGATGACCATAAGTTTGACCCCCAGGAAGGGCTACTATGCTTCTGTACACTTAAGCATCTTCCCCAGTGAAGATGATCCCACCATGAAAGACGAGTTTTCTGAGGACAAAGAAATCAGCTGTCAAGCAACGTAACATTCAACTGAACGTAATCCATACGGGAAGACTATCAACATGAACCAGAAAGAGACTTCAAGGGAGGAGCTCCATCCTCCCCGCAGGCAGATTCCTGGAGGCAGGATAAAGCTGAGTCCCTGAAGCAAAAAATCCAGATTATACATCACCAAAGTTATATGACCAACGTCTTGTTTTTTGACGCAGTAATCCATAGTAAGATCTGCATAGCCTTCTTTGACAATCACGTTAAATAAATAAATTTAGAGCCCAAAATCATGAGATACAGATTATATAATCAATGCCAGCCCACTAGATAGATTGTTCGCAACCCTAGTGACATTATAAAACAATCTAAAAGAGCTCAGTGTTTCCCTGTAGCACCAGACTTATTGCACTGTGGAGTAGATATTTTTCGTTCGTGCGTCGCACGAGTTCGTCCACCTTTTTTTTTCTTGTTGTGAACAGTGTTTTAACGGTTTGCCCCTCTAATAGGACAAAAAATGGTTCCGGCTGAGGGTCATGGATGTAATTGCGCGTGTACGAACCGGTCCGGTCCACCGCAACTTTTTTTTGAATATTTTTTAAAATGGCTAACTATGGATATAGCTCCTAATAAGACAAAATTGGTGAATTAGGCACAGGGGTAGCCCGGTAATTGACCTTTTTAGTTTTTTTTTCGAAATACTGTCGGCGTGTACGGGATATTAAACATAACATATCTCCCATCAACCACCTTGAGTCAATGGCAAGAAGTGATAAGGATGAGAACTAGAGAGATAAGGCAGGTGACCAAGATGTGGTTGACTCTCCAAGATTAGAAGCAGCGTGAAGAGTAATTCAAGGAATCTTGTTGAAATCCAATCTCTGCAATATAGGAAATCCATCACTGCAAAACAGGAAATCAATTGAGCATTCAACTCCTTTAAAATAGCTGTGTAATAGCACTAAAATAGGAATGATGATCTGTGGAAGATTACTGCATTAATTTTCGTAATCTTCCACACCTCCACTACAATATGTAAAGCCTATATATTAAGAGACAAATGTGGACTCTGTACTCACGTTCTTGAATAAAATACAAGCTTTCACAAATATACTTTCTAGTTATATTTTTCTTTATGGTATCAGAGCTTGTGTGAGACAAAAGAGTCCAAAATTTTCCAGATTATTTTTTATACATCAATGGCGTCCATAATCTCTCTAAACGTTGCCAACTTTGTTACCCTCAAACTCACTCCAGACAACTATCATTTATGGCATGAACAGATGCTTGCCTTGGCTGAAAGGCAAGACATGGTTGGGCTTCTCACAGATGAGAGTATCAAATCCCCCATGTACACCGATGTCACAATAGAAAAGACATCAACAGATACAGAGACAACAAAACAAATCTCAGCAGATTTTCTCAAGTGGAAGAAAGAAGACCGTCTACTTCGTGGATGGATAATTGGCACTCTCACAGAAGAAACCTTGGGTCTGGTTATTGGCCTTGACTCATCTCAACTAGTTTGGCATGCTTTACAAGAAGCTTATGCCCAAGATTCACAAGAAAAAGAGTTTACTCTTCGACAACAACTCACATATCTCAAAAAGGAACCAAATCAATCCTTAGCCGAGCACTTGAAAAAATTCAAAAGTATTTGTGATAGCCTAACAACAATAGGCAATCCTATACCAGACAAAACAAAGGTCTATTCCTTGCTTGCAAATCTTGGCTCTAAATATGAGTCTTTCACAACAGCAATGCTCAAACCCCAATGCCATCCTATTCTGAAGTTGTATCACTCCTACAAGGCTTTGAACAACGCAATTCATGGATTGTAGAGTCAAATCCTCCACCATATGCATTCTATGGGCAACGTAACCAAAACCAGCAGCAGCAAAATTACAATAATCGCAGCCCTCAACACAATAAATTCACATCAAAAGGAAGAGGTTTTCATGCTACAAACAAAAATTTTCAATTCTCTACCTTTGCAGGTACCAATTCGAAATCACAAAGGAACATCAATTTTGCTTCTCGTCCGCCACCACCTGGCAAACGACGAATGACTGGTACAGAAAGGGAGATGTACAAGAATGAATTTTGTCAGCTGTGTGGAAAACAAGGACATATAGCCAAAATCTGTTGGAGCTTACCTGAACAACACAGCAATGATGATCTTCCCCAAGCACTTGCAACCATTACCATGGATACCTCAATCGCTGACACCGAATGGACCACTGACACTGGTGCTTTGAACCACATGACTGCAAACACAGGTATGCTCTCTAATCTTAAATAATATACTGGGTATGACTGTATTTATTGGAGATGGCTCACCTCTAAAGATTGCTGCAATTGGGGACACCCTAGTCTCCGATGGTAAGAATAAGTTACTGTTACGAGATGTCTTATTAGTCCCATAATTAACAAGAAATCTACTCTCCATTAGTCAATTGACAACACAATATCCCTTAAAGTGTGAATTCACTGATAAGCTATTTTGTGTTAAGGAACAAGCAACAGGGTGAATTTTACTAATGGGTCAGCATAAAGGTGATCTCTATGTTCTCTCCAACATAAAGGAAGCACATTTTTCCAATAGGCAGAATGCAGGATCGGAAGAATTATGGCACCAACGTCTTGGACACCCGCAACCCCTTTCCATCAAGATTTTACGGAACAAGCAGTTAATTAATGTTAATTCCCATGCAAAAATTGATACTCTGTGTGAAAGTTGTCAATTAGGCAAACTTAGCAAATTACCATTTACTTCCTCTGGTTCTGTTAGTTCTGATATTTTTGAGAAGCTACATTGTGGCATTTGGGGACCAGCCCCTATTTTATCCCTTGGCAAATTTCGGTACTATGCTTGTTTTGTTGATGATTATTCTCATTATATGTGGTTAATCCCTCTTCGTGCTAAATCTAAATTTGTTAATGTTTACCTGGCATTTGAAAGTTATGTGCAGCGTCAATTTAACAAGCAAATAAAAATCTTCCATACTGATGGAGGCGGTGAGTTTACAAACAAAAGACTTGTCTCTCATTTTCAGCAGCAAGGAATCATTCATCATTTATCCTGCCTTTACACTCTTGAACAGACAGGGATTGTTGAGCGTCGACATTGCACTATCAGAGAACTTGGCATGACACTGATCTTTCACAGTGATGTGCCTAAGTTTTTATGGGTTGAGGCTTTTACTACTACAACATTTTTAATTAATCGTTTACCATCCTCTTCTCTTGCATTTGACACTTCTTATTTTTGATTATATGGTTCTCACCCCAAATACTCTATTTTACGTGTATTTGGCTCTAGATGTTATTCGTATACTTGGAATACAAAACGAAATAAATTTGATGCTAAAACAGATCTTTGCCTTTTCGTAGGTTACAGTAACCAACACAAAGGATACCGTTGCCTTAATCTAAAAACACATCGATTGTTTGTTTCAAGACATGTTGTGTTTGATGAAAATACTTTTCCATGTCGACAGATCCATAATCAACCCTCTTCACTCACCAATCTTACCGAATTCTTGGATATTTCCCCACTGTCACCTGCAGCCCAGATTCCAGTCTCAACGGTGGTAACATCTCCCCCTTTTCCACTTCCCTGCATCTCCATGGCTAATGTCCCTACCATAAATGACTCAGCAGTCGACATTGCTCCACATGATTCCACCTTACACTCTACCCCTGGTCAACACCCTACTGCTGCAACATCCTTGCAACATCACAACACTCTTATGGCCCCAGCATTGTCATCTCCTGCACCCACGATCTCCTTTGTCAATGATGATCATTCTGTTGCGGCATCTCTAGAAATTCATGACACTTCCATACTGTCACCATTATCACCACCTACATACGTCGTTTCCCCTGTTACTGGTGATCTCTTCCCCATTTCTCCTTCCTTATCTTCCGACTCTAGTTTACAGATTACACAGGTACCATCCATGGCACGTTCTATGATCACTAAGGCTCAACATGGCATATGTAAACCTAATCCCCGTTATGCTCTACTTCTTGAACATGCTGATATTCCTGATGAACTACGCACTGTCAAAATGGCCCTCCAACATGATGGTTGGAAGCAAGCCATGCTTGAAGAACTTGATGCTCTACACAAAAACCATACATGGACCCTAGTACCCCGCGAACCACATATGAATGTTGTTGGATCAAAATGGGTGTTTAAAGCCAAATTGAATGCCAACGGTACCCTTGATAGGCCCAAGGCTAGATTGGTAGCCAAAGGGTTTCATCAAGTTGATGGCATTGACTATACTGAAACTTTTTTGCCGGTCATCAAACCAGGTATAATTCGCCTTGTTCTCAGCTTTGCTTTGATTCAACAATGGGACATTCGACAACTTGATGTCAAAAATGCTTTTCTACATGGCTTCATTAATGAAGATATTTTTATGGAGCAACCCCCTGGTATGCATGCTTCCCACTCCCCTTCTCATGTTTGTAAACTTCACAAAGCTCTCTACGGTCTGAAACAAGCACCACGGGCTTGGTTTGATCGTTTCAGCTCATTCCTACTTGCACAGGGTTTCTTTTGTAGTCTGGCTGATCCATCCCTCTTTATCCTACACATATCTCTTGGCACTCTAATTTTACTTCTCTATGTTGATGACATGCTCTTGATAGGATCTCATACAGGACAATTTAATGATTTTATTAAAGTCCTTCATTCTGAATTTGCTACGAAAGACCTTGGTCCCATACACCACTTCCTCGGGATTGAATTCCAGCGGTGTGACAAGTCTCTTCACCTCTCTCAAACTCACTATGCTTACTCACTACTTGATAAAGCACAAATGCTTGATTGTAAACCCATGCATACACCACTAGAGTCAAAAACTAAAGGACTTACTGATAGCACTCCTTATCCTAATCCTTCCTTCTATCGTAGCATCGTTGGGGCCCTCCAATACCTCACACTTACACGACCTGATCTATCATTTTCTATTAATTATGTTTCCCAATTCATGCAATCCCTTTCCCTTGCTAGCATGAAAATGGTTCGTTGTATTTTACGATATGTTAAAGGCTCCATTCATCTTGGTTTACATTTTACCGGTGATACTACACTTGATCTTTGTGGTTTTTCTGATGCAGACTGGGCAGGTTGTCCTACCACACGTCAATCAACAACTGGTTTTTGTAGATTCCTTGGACGCAATATTATCTCATGGTGTGCTAAGAAGCAACCAACCATCTCTCGCTCCAGCACTGAGGCCGAGTATCATGCTATGGCCAACACCACTGCTGATTTGACATGGCTTACATTCCTCTTACGTGATCTTCATGTTCCTCATTTGCAACACCCAACTCTGTTCTGTGACAACTTAAGTGCGCTACATATGACTATCAACCTTGTTTTTCATGCCCGCGGTAAACACATTGAATTGGATTACCATTTTGTTCGGGAAAGGGTCTCCATGGGACTTCTTATTACTCGTCATGTTTTTGTTTCTTCTGCTCAACAAATTGCGGACATCTTTACAAAGCCCCTATGTAAAGTTGCATTAAACCACTTTCGCAACAAACTTTGCCTTCAGCCTCGGCATAGTTTGAGGGAGGGTATAAACGTAACATATCTCCCATCAACCACCTTGAGTCAATGGCAAGAAGTGATAAGGATGAGAATTGGAGAGATAAGGCAGGTGACCAAGATGTGGTTGACTCTCCAAGATTAGAAGCAGCGTGAAGAGTAATTCAAGGAATCCTGTTGAAATCCAATCTCTGCAATATAGGAAAAGCATCACTGAAAAACAGGAAATCAATTGAGCTTTCAACTCCTTTAAAATAGCTGTGTAATAGCACTAAAATAGGAATGATGATCTGTGGAAGATTACTGCATTAAGTTTCGTAATCTTCCACACCTCCACTACAATATGTAAAGCCTATATATTAAGAGACAAATGTGGACTCTGTACTCACGTTCTTGAATAAAATACAAGCTTTCACAAATATACTTTCTAGTTATATTTTTCTTTACGCGACACACGACCGATAGTATTCCGCCTCACGCCCATTTCAGGGGGCGCGTGAAGGCAGGGTGGCCGGAAATGGGCTACTAGCCTCTCTGTCAGTGCGCCTCCTCTAGGTCTTCCTCCCGGTGTGGCGCGTTTTGTCACATAATGGACGTGGACGCGGCGGTGACCGGTTAAAGCCGGTTTCACCATTTCTCTCTCTCCTGCATGTAAAAGTGCAGAAGAGGCCCCCGGTTTTAGTTTTGTTTCACTTTGGTCCCTTGACTTTTAATTTTGTCTATGGTCCTGATTTCTGTTATATAAGTTTTGATTTAGTTCGATTGGGTCCTTCGATTGCAATTAATTCAATGTTAATGTTTCACTTCGGTCCTCCTTTTAATTTCCGGATTGGGTTGAAAAAACTTAATATATTCGGTACAGAAGTTTCAATTTTTGCAACTGTCCTTTATTTCAAAATGATAATAAATGTGATTTTCATTTCAGCCCTTAAACTTTTAATTTTTGATTTAATCCCTTTATATTTGATTTTCATATCAGCCCTTATACTCTTTTTTTTAATATTTCTAGAATAATCCCTACTTTTCTCCATATATATATAAGTGTGTTTAACACAATAATAATAATAATAATAATAATAATAATAATAATAATAATAATAATAATAATAATAATAATAATAATAATAATAATTTAATTATTTTTCTTACTTACTCTTGTGTTAATGTTTTTTTGTGTTTTTTTCCTCGGATGATTTGATAATTTTTATTGTTTTGACAGTAATAGCAATGATAATTTTATGGAGAGAGAGAGCATAATTATGGAGTATCAGGGCATCCTTGAACATGATGTTTTAGGTATATATATATATATCAATAAACAAAGTTGAAAATCATTAATCTAAATAAAAATGATAAATCACATTATCTAATTATTGAAGGGATGTCTAGGAATGTGTTTTTTCACTTATATTTCTCAATGATAATCCCAAACTTATCAACTTTATTTTAAGATCTAAATTGAATGCACCAATAATGGATCCAAGATTGGGCCTAGGATTAAGCACATAACTAGACCTAAAGTCTTCCTCCAACTACCACCAAGCCTTAACACCAAACATGAGGCAAGACTCATCAAAGATCATTATCAATTGAATTATTAACAATTGTATTCCACCTTGTCTTATGTATAATCATTGTTAGCATAAAAACTTTGAAGTCCTAGACTTTAAAAGATTTTGGTTGACACATTAAATTTTGTCCCACCAAATGAGTTTTTTTTATTCTTTTTAGATAAAAAAAAAAACATTACAATTGTGTTTATCAATAACATCATAAATACCCAATTATAGCTTAACTAACACAATATAAATTAAGATAATTGAAAGAGTGGATTGAGTGAATTATCCTACTAGATAGGAAAAAAAATGAGTAAATTTCCAAACAAAAAGACAATCTTGAACTTCATTTATAACTTTCCATATGCTTGGAAGTGTCCTGAATGCCTAGCTTTTTAACTGTTAAAGGTCATACTTGAATGACTAGAAATTTGCCTTGACTCAATCCTCACTTACATTATTTTTTTTCAATCATTTTTTTAAACATGTCTTTTGGTTCCCAAAAGTTGCACACACAAGCTTTTCATGAACATATTTTTTTCTATGCACATAACACTTTTTCTATACAAAGTAGGTATCACTTTCCTACATTAATGGCACTGCCCATCATCAATATTTTCTTTCATGATGCATAATAATAACTAGAAACCAACTGACTCTCTAGAAATATGTTATCACCAACATCTCCATTAATGGCAAGTATAACACTAAACAAACAACTTAATTTCTTATGAAAATTTTTTTTTTTCCATGAAGTTCAATGACACTAGGCAAGAAAAAAAGAAGCTTAGGTCATATAAAATACAAGTTCTAGACTATATTCCATTTATGTTTTTTTTCATACAGGTTCTAATCCTATCATTGGTCATGAAGGTCATGAGTTTCGAGTCACAAGTTTTGGACTCCATACATAACCAATATAGGATTGACTCTTAGGAACAACCCAGACCAAGACAAAGGTTTTTATTCAAACCCATCACTCAATTAACCAAGAACAAAACTATGGAAAGTTCAATTTTCATTTAACATGTTTTCATAACTTCATCACCAACATCTAGATATCTAAAATGAATTCATCATCGATGATAGACCTTTTCCAAATCAATTTTCTTTGCTATGTAACCACTGCATTCTTTCTTTCTATGAATGTGATGAATACTTTACTTTGCAATGATAATATTATATGTGATATGGTGACCAAGAACAAATATGGTGGATTCAAAGTCCCTATAAATTTCTTTTAATTTAGAAACTAGATGTCACTTTGATGTTTCCTTTGGAATATATTATCAAAAGCCTCATTGGTTATGTTAACACCTATTATTTTGAAAAAAATCTCGGAAAAAACAAAAATAGCAAAAAAACAATAAAAAGCTGAAAAATATATTTTGATGAATTTCGGTTTTTTTCACCATCCTTTTCAAAGAATTTAAAATAAAAAATTAAAAATACATTTTATATCATTGTAATGGTGGGATAACCAATTTGAGAATTGGAAACCCTCTCACTAAGCAGCCCATTTTTTAATCAATTGATGCACAATCAATTCTCTTAATCTGAAGGTCCATTTCTCTTTTGTATTTGTCTCAAAGTTATCAAATGAATGGTTCTTTCTTGAAATCCAATAGTTGATCATCTTGGTTTTCTTTAGCTCCAAGCCAAAAAACAAGAAAGGTATGGGGAAGGATCTAGTTCGTCAATGTGTCGATCTTCAAACTGATTATATTAATCTTCTTCTTTTATTCCATCCATCTTTCTTAATTTTCTACAATAGATTCCTAATGAATTCCATGTATCTGATACTCATCAAGTTTCCTGCAGTGTTTTTCACAACCTTCATCTTATTGTTCTTGGACTAAATCTGATATACCAATTGTTAAGGTCAAGAAGAAGAAGAAGAAGAAAGGACTGGATCTTTCACGATGAAAAAACCCTACGTTCAAGCTATAACTATTCCCTTAACCTCCTATCCAATTCTCCCGCCTATTAACGACTTTTAACCGACTTAACTGACTACCTTTAACTGCCACTAACAGACCATGCCACATGATTACAAGACTTCCTGCCCAACTTCTTCTTTCCTATAATTAATTTGCATCCCTATAAGATTCCGAATCACGGTGGACTTGGGAGGGTTGATTGTCAGCTTCAATTACAAACACTGTGGGGTTTCATGCAACCACAAGTTGAGACACTGTAGTTGTATTGTTAGTAGTTGCACTGGCGAGTTAAACTCAGTTGGAAGCTTGAGTTATCTTCGAGTTCTGGTTGCATGGGCTGCTACCAGATGTAGATATCGCGTAGGGCTGATAACCCTAATCCAGTTGACTCTATCATCAGCTTTACTAGCTGATTTCTCAGGAGTTTTGAAAAAGAGCATAGAATACTATTATGACCAACTTGACCATAAGTGTAGCAAACTTGTGGCAACCCCTCATGAGAGACTTCCTGATCCAGATCTTCAGTTTTTTCTTTCAGTTTATCAAGATCGAAATCAAACTTCACACGAGTAAATCTCCCTCCATGATTGTTCTGGGTGTTATAATCAATCTTACCCATGTTACCAATCAACTGGAAAGGCAAGGAAAATGCACCCAAAACACCATCCTTGTAATGTGTCCTGGTGATGCTTGAAAATTCTGACCGGGTCCAAGGATTGTCCACGGTCCATCCACTAGAACATGGAGATAATCATTCATAGTCGAAAACTGGACAAGGAAGAACTCATTCTCCGGATCAATAACCTTAAAAGGATCTGCTCCATTCCAGATAGTTTTAGCTTTCAGTCCAGTGCACTGGTCGTGTTTCAAAATGTGTGACCCAAGACCTTGGCAGCAATAGCCAGTTCTTATGGCTTATAATATTCAAAACCATAGGGGCTTCTAGGGTCATGGAGCCACTAAATTCTGAGGAGCCAATTCAATTGTTTTTTTTATTATTATTATTATTATTTATTTTCTTGAAAAAAAATTAGGTAAAATATCTTACCATTCCCAGCTATATATGTTTTGTGGGAGAAAACCTTTTCTTCTTCTTTTTTTATGTAAATCTCTTTTTTTAATGTTAGTGTTCAGATCGGTTTTGTGTGTATCTCGATTAATTCCACGAGCTCTTAAAGTTAACGGCCATGTAAATTTCCAATGATTATTATACTAGTAACTACAAGATTCAAATCTGAAACCATAAGAAGAGCAAACACTTGAATTTCCAAACTCGTACTACTAAACTACCTATTAT
>CM055443.1:3954216-4047546 GCA_029228465.1 Salix viminalis
AATTAAGGGAGATGTTAAGGGTTGAATGTGTTGGGTAATGGTTAATAGGTTTGATTGTAGATGATTTTGAAGTTATTTGATGTGTTTGGTGTAAGAAAATGTTGATAAATGGTGAAATAATGTTGAGAAATTTCGAAAATCCCTTGCTGGAATTCTGGGCTGAGGTTGAAGATGACGAAATGTCATTTTGGTCCTTTTTGTGAAAATTACAGTTTGGTCCCTGAACTTTGGAAAAATTACAGTTTGGTCCCTGGAATGAATTTCGAGATTCTAGACAGAATTGAGGATGAATTATGGACAAAATTTCAGTATAGTTGTGAATTTAAGAGGAGTTCAATTTAGTCCTTCAATTTGAGAAAATTACAATTTGACCCTAAAAATATAAGAAAAATTCAGAATGGTCCCTAAGTGAAATATTAGTATTTCAGATTGTTTTGATGGAAAATTGAAGCTTATTTGATGAATTATTATCAATTTTATGAGTTATGTATTTGGAATTAGATTTCGGAAGAAACCTTTGTTTTAGGTTTTTGCGAAAAATTGATAGTTTGATTCAAAAACACATAGGATTATGAGTTGAATTCTTAGATATGTTATTAAGGTATTTTACTTCTTTTGAGTCATTTTTGAGTATATCTTCTTTTATATATTCAGATAATCCCGATATTCTACCCGCGGGACATCAGTAAAGTTTTATCAACATTCTGCTTTTGAACCTTGTCTGCTTTTGAGTCAGGTGAGTGGATAATATTTAATATGCATGAGAAATATTATAAATATTTGATTTGCTAATATTTGGATTATACTTTTTGATAATATATACATTGATTACTATTCTTGATACGATAAAGCATAATCAATTGTTGAATATACATTCTTGATATGAGCCTATATCTGTTTGTGAATTGATAGCTCCTCATTTGATTGATACCATGAGTTGAGCCTTGAGATATAAATATGTCTTTTTGATTATAATATATACCTACGGTATGCCAGTCAGAATACCCATGCTAACAGGGTAGTGTTAGCCTTTGTGCACATCGTATCTGAAACCCTAGTTGGTCAGGGGAGTCACCAACCTGTGTGGACTGATCATCCCACAGTACGGAGCCTCATGCTCATTGCATTTTGATTTTCTGACGAGCTTTACCTATTAAATTCTTGTTATGACCTATTTGAGAAACTCGTAAGAACTTCAAGCCGATTTGATAATATACTTCTCCTTGTTGTATTATCTCGTATGTGTATATTAGATGTTATCTACTCACTGAGTTGTTGAACTTACCCCCCTCATTATTTATTATTTTCATGCTCGTAGCTTGCTAGCACGTCATTTTTGTCGTACTCTCGGAACCTGCTATTTTGGTTGTAATTGATAATTTTGTTCATATGTCTAGTTAGTGCTCCACAATTATAACAGTATGTAATCAACTCTTGTATAAAGACAATTGAATTATGTTATAAAGTTTACTTTGATATTTCCGCTGCGTTGAACTCTGAAATTGAATGATAAGTTTGTGTGTAAGTTTGGGTTCGCATAGGTGTGGAACCTTGGAGGGGGACCATGCCTATGTGCCGGTCACGGATTCGGGAATCGGGTCGCGACAGTTTATTTCTTGGTTGCCTTGGTTGTTAAGTTTTCTGCAAAACAGGGCAGGAAGTTCTTTGATTTGAATAATGTTTGTTTTTATGGGCAACTAAGGCAAGAGTAGTTGCTGATTTGAACAGTAACTGTTCGTGCCTCAGGATTTTTTCCAACAGAAGTAACGATGTAAAACTGTGTTCAAAAAAAATTGTGCCCTCCAAATTATGATGTAATCGTGACCAAATGTATTATTTCGTTTCTTATCTGCCGTTTCAAGCTTCCTCTTTTAGCTATACTGCTGCATCTGCCTTGTAATCATGGATTTGCTATAACTGTTTGAATTATATGATCAACAAGAATCGCTCAAAAAGCAATTCTCGCTTGGATTGAAGATTAGAAGATGCAGAAATCTGAAGAACACCAAAACTGAATCTGGGATCAAAATCACTTGAATTTTATTGAATTAGAAATGACCATATAAAGGCTTACAAGATAATGAGTTAAAAATATAAAACTCTCAACAAACTTGAGAGATTATTGGAGCAAAACAGATTTTGAGAAAAAACCTGTTAAGAACAGTAAATTTCGGAAATTCAAAAACTTTGACTAAATCCTATTATATTCTAAGAATAACTTCATTGTTTTGATGTGCGAAAGAGAAACGACTATAGCAAGACTCGTGCCATTGACAAGGTCGCAATGATTGATTTTTTTGTGTTTTTTTATGGTATTGTACAGTGGTTGTTAGCAGCAGCTCTAATGAGGAAGGAAAATTTGAACCTTTTCATATGCAATTTGGAAATCTCCGCATTAATAAAGATGGGATGACAAATCACAAACATAATCACGCATTAACTTATGGAACACAAGCTCACACGTCGTACAAGTGAGCAAGAACAATAAAGCTACTTCTCTTTAATTAGATTTACCTTCTTTCTAGTTAAATTAAAAACAATCATTCCCTTTAATTAAATTTAAAATTGGGTCCAACATATTGATGGTTTTCTGCAAGTTTTAAGATTAAATGAATTTTATTTAAGAGTGATAATATAATCTTACATTGTTCCTCAACTTGGTTTGAGGAACCTTAAGTCAAATTTCATTAAAGATCAATAAGATAAGAAGTTTCATTGGATTTGATGGATTGATCAACAAGGATAAGAATTAGTGTTTTCTCTCTCTCAAAGATGGGTCCGCCGTATAATGAACAGGCGAACGACAATGCAGAGTGCTCTCTCCTATAACAACCTCCGGCTCCTAGAAAGTATTTGATACATTAATTCCAAGCAGAAACAGAGGTGGAAATGGGGTTAAACAGGTTCTCTCTGCCAGTTGTGGTGGCGATAATGATGATCAACGCTTCGCTTCTATTACAACGGTGTCTGGAGGAAGAACGAATTGCTCTTTTGCACATCAAATGTTAAGAACCATCTCATCTAAAAACTTAAGCTGTTAGGTGAGTCTCTTAAAATATAATTTATATTATTCTCTAATACACTCCCTCAAGTGAAAGTTCTTTGAGCTTGAAACTTGCACAGACCTACACTACCTTGTGCTTGATTTTTTTTATTAAATAGATTGGGGGTGGTGAGATTCGAACTCGTGACTGTTGGGTCAACAAAGCTCTGATACCATGTTAAAGAACTATCTCACCTAAAAGCTTAAGTTGTTAGGTGAGGTCCCATAATATAATTTATATTATTTTCTAAAACACCCCCTCAAGTGAAAGCCCCTTGGACTCGAAACTTGCACAAACTCACTCTACCTTGTGCTTGATTTTTATCAAAGAGAATGGGGGTGGTGAGATTTGAACTCGTGACCGTTGGGTCAGCAAGGCTCTGATACCATGTTAAAGAACCATCTCACCCAAAAACTTAAGTTGTTAGGTGAGGCCCCAGAATATGATTTATATTATTCTCTAATATCAAAACTTCCATTTTTGATCACCCAAATCTCCTGCCATCCTCGTTACCATCTTGGGGAAAAGATGCTCTCTGTTGTAGCTGGGAAGGGATTGCCTGAAGTTCCTTTACAGGACGACAAAAATTTGGTACCTAAATGCTTCAATGGGAGGTTGGTACCGAAATGCATCTATATTTCTTCCGTTCCAAGAACTCAATGTTCTTGACTAGAGTGGAAATAGCATAGCTGGCTGTGTTGCGAATGACGGTTTGCCTCTTCATCAAAGGCTTCACCTTTCGTAATTTTAGCCCGAAAACGAACATATATAAATTGAAATCGATATATATTTGTAATTAATCGAATAAGTTTTTAGCTTTGTACGCCCAACAAGTAACTAGAAATCTTACATGCATGCTGGTTTCGAAAGACTTGCCAAATTAGAGGTTCAATATCTATGTGAAAATATGTTAAACAATACCATCCTCTCATCCCTCAAAGGGTTCTCATCCTATCATCTCTCGCTATTATATAAATAAGATGAGGTTATGATTTGATCCCCAAAGCTTGATCAATTCCAAAACAACAGCCCTTTTAATTTTTATAGCAACTTAACTTGTTTGCTTAATTTGAATTGCTACTTAGAAATTGATTCTCCGAGCTAGATGGATTCTAGGCCAAAGTGGAAATAGAATCCATAATCTCTCTAAGTCTAGAGCTATGTGTGTCACTCTACTTTAGTTTCCATGTGAAGTTCCATCCTATGCCTTAGCTGACAATTTCTGATATTTGTTCAATCCTTACTACTTCTCAATTGCTTGCAGACAATACAGGTTTTAGCAACTCAATCGTCTCTTAGGGACATGGTGTGATGATAAAAGGTTGGAGATCTGCACAGCAGATCTCGAGTTCAAATCAGGACATGTACTTCTTGTAAGAGCTTGGGAAAACTAGGGTTTTACTCACTCATCTGGGCTCACAAATTACACTTTTCAGGAAATAAGGTTTTCCTCGAATAAAAAAAAAACCCTTAAGCGACCTCTATCTATATTCTGGCATCGGTGACCCCATTGTTTTTGAACTGCAATCATTGAGCGCATTTCCAAAACTTAAAGCCCTTTCTCTACGAGACAACTATAATCCTTATAGATGTGGTAAAGGTAAATGCGTTTGAAATGGTAATTTCTACGAGTGAGTGTTACTTTTACCATTATTATAGATATGTTTCCATCTTTATAGATGTGGTAAAGCTAAAATTAAATTTGTTTTGGCCAGTCGATCTGTAGCTAGATAATATTCTTGCAAAATAGTTTTTGACTTCAAAATACCTTTTTAGCAGCTCATCGGTAATATTAAGAGAGAAAAAAATAATTAGTATATGTGAAAAGAGCTTGTAAATATATGAAATATTAATCAAATTGGTTTCCATCGGAGAAGAAACTCCAAACAGGGGCCAACAACCAGCAATGACCTACTGTCTAAGCATGGAATCTCTCACACTATACAGATACGTGTCTATGTGTGTACCAGGACTTCAAATTAGTCTCATAATATGCTATTTGTTTTTTAGTTTTATTTTGGATTTTAGCTTTTAATTTTCCTATCTGTCTATATATTTATTTTCCTTTTGGAAATAGAACTATGCAAGCTATTATAAACTTCTTTCATGAGGTAGAAATGGGCCGAAGAACTTCATTCCGAAAATAAAGTGTGGTTAGGGCTCTTGTTTGGCCTTTCCATGAATTATTTACCACTGTCTTTTTATTCTTACTTTAGTTAGTTCAGGTTTTGTCAAAAATCTCACAAGACAATTCATGATTTTTATGGAGTAGAAACTGTCCAATTCAGGGTACGTAGTTTATGTTGAAATGTGTGATCTGAACAGTAGTTGTTTCTTGAACAGTTACTGTTCAGATCAAAATCTGGAAATTAAGGCAATTGAATTTTGCGGAAGAACATAAAAATATTGTTTTATTGATTTCACTTGTATTTAAAGACTTACAAGTAATGCAATTCAAATCAAAAACAAACTCTCAACATCCATGAGAGATTATTGGAATAAAATTACGAAATAATAGCACAAAATCTGCTATTTGAATTCAAATTTAAAATCAGAAAAAACAGGAAATGTCTTGACTTCATCCTTCCTTCAAGGCAGCATCTCACACGTGATTCCAACACTCCTCCTTGAGCCTTGCCTTGAACATTCCCAACTTCATCCTAAGCATCTCCAGCCTTGATCTTGGAAGTCCTTTAGTCATTAAATCTGCCAATTGGACTTCAGTTGGACAATGAAGAATTTTGATGAACAAATTTTTCTCAGCTTCCCTCAATGCATGAAACTTGACATTAATGTGTTTTGTTCTCCCATGCTGGACTGGATTTTGTGCAATTGCTATTGCTGACTTGTTGTCACAATAAAGCTCAGTTGGTGAGCTTTGCTTATGACCCAAATCTGCCAAAATTTTGCTCAACCATATAGCTTGATTTGCAGCAGCTGCCATGGAGATGTACTCTGCCTCAGCTGTCGATTGAGCAACTACATCTTGCTTCCTTGCATTCCAGCAAATTGCACCTGAACCAATGCTAAAAACATAGCCAGAAGTACTCTTCACATCATCAACACTCCCAGCCCAATCACTGTCTGCATAGCCAATCAAACATACTCCTCCTGTTTTTGAGTACCTTAGGCCTAAGTCAGCTGTGCCTTCGATGTATTTTAGTACTCTTTTTGCAACTCCCATGTGAAAACTACTAGGTGAACTCATAAATCTTGACAGCAAACCAGCAGGGAACATCAAGTCTGGTCTAGTTGCTGTCAAGTATAGCAAACTGCCCACCAAGCTTCTAAAAACAGAAGGATCTTCTAGCTTCTCACCATCATTCTTCGAAATCCTTTCATTTTGTGCCAAAGGTGTAGCTACTTCTTTGCATGATTCCATTTTGAACCTTTTAAGCACATCAATAGCATACTTCTTTTGTGAAAAAAAAATCCCTGAGCTGTCTTGATGTATCTCCATTCCAAGAAAATAATTCATCATCCCCAAGTCACTCATTTCAAATACATCCTCCATTTCCTTCTTGAACTTTGCTAGCAATGATGTATTGCTACCAGTCACCAACATATCATCTACATAAAGTGAGATTACTAACTGCACTTCATCTTCTTCTTGCTTTAGGTACAGTGTAGCTTCATTTTCACTTCTTCTAAAACCCAATTGGATTAAATAGGAATCAATCCTACTATACCAAGCCCTTGGGGCTTGTTTCAAGCCATAAAGAGCTTTGTGTAGTTTATACACCTTATGCTCATAGCCTGCCACTTCGAATCCTTCAGTTTGCTGCACATATATATCTTCAACTAATATACCATTTAAAAAAGCTGATTTAACATCTAAATGGTATACCTTCCATCCTTGCTGACCAACAATTGCAAGAAGGAGCCGAATTGTATCATGCCTAGCAACTGGGGCAAATGTGTCCCCATAATCAACCCCAGCCACTTGTGCAAATCCTTTGACCACCAATCTAGCTTTGTGTTTAAATACAGAACCATCAGGATTGAATTTAGTTCTGAACACCCACTTTACACCAATTTCTTTCTTGTTGTGAGGCAGCACTGTCAAACTCCCAGGTTTGATTCCTCTCAATGGAATCAATTTCTGATTTCATGGCTTCTATCCAAGCTGAATCCCTTGCTGCTTCAGCATAGCTGGTTGGCTCAGCATGCACCAAGTTACATCTCTCATATACCTCAGTTAGGGGCCTCACTTTAAGAACATCTGCATCTGAGGTTCCATCAACATCAAACTCAGTTTCAGTGCTTGTTTCCCCTGTTGTAGCTTCAAGGATTGTGCTCTTCTGATCCACCTCCTTTAAGTCCCAATTCCAGCATGCAATTTCATCAAAGTGCACGTCCCTACTGATCTGAATTTTGGACTCATTCAGATTGTAAATCCTGTAACCTTTGGACTCAGTTGAATATCCCATGAAAATTCCCTTCACTGCTGTCTCATCTAGCTTCCCTCTTTTGACAGTGGGCACACGGAAATAACACAAAGAACCAAACACCCTTAGATGGTTGGCAGTAGGCTTTATTCCTGACCAAGCTTCTATGGGTGTTTTTCCATTGACAGACTTTGTGGGAAGTCTGTTTAGCAAATAAACTGAGGTGTTTACTGCTTCTGCCCATAGAAACTTAGGCAACCTCTTCTCAAACATCATGCACCTTGACATCTCCATGATTGTCCTATTCTTCCTCTCCGAGACACCATTCTGCTGAGGAGAATAGGGCACTGTCAACTGGTGCACAATTCCAGTTTCAAGACAGAAATTCTGGAAGTCTCTTGAAGTGTATTCTCCACCATTGTCAGTTCTCAGCACTTTAATTCTTTGTCCACTCTGTGTTTCAACCATGTGTTTGAAACTTTTGAACTTTGACAGTGCTTGTGACTTGTTTTCCAAAAACTAGACCCAAATCATTCTGCTATGATCATCAATGAACAAAATAAAGTAAAGGTTATTGTTCAAGGAGGCTGTCCTCATTGGTCCACAAATGTCAGAATGGACCAATTCCAGCCTTGATTTTGCTTTATTGGATGTTGCACGAGGGAATGAAGCCCTATGGTGCTTCCCTAACTCACAACCTTCACACAACTGTGCACATTCAAAAATAGCAGGCATTCCCTCTATCATGCATCTGTCATGCAACAATTTCAATGATTCGAAATTGTAGTGCCCAAACCTCTTGTGCCAAACAACACTCATTTCAGAATTTGCACTTAATGCATGACCTTCAATGACATTCAAATCAAGATAAAAACTATTTCCATCCATTTTTATCTTTGCTACAGCAGAATCCTTTGTATCAACAATAAAGCAGAAATTTTCTTTAAAGGTTACTTCATAACCATTCCTAAGCATTTGAGCAACACTCAACAAATTTTGATCTAACTCAGGAATGAAGAGGACATGTTTAATAATCTTTGTACCTCTTGAAGTGCTGACTGTGACAGTGCCTCTTCCCTTAGCTTGCATAATGTCACCATTTCCTAATTTGATTCTTGGCCTTATTGATCGATCAATTGAGGAAAAAATTGACAAATACTTTGTCATGTGGCTAGTGCAGCCACTGTCAATAAGCCAAGTGTTCTTCTTGGAATTTGTACTGGTCTGTAAGGCCATGAATAACTGCTCCTCAGTTTCTTCAAGGTCCTTGTCTTCTTCAGAGACATTTGCTTGCTGCTGAAATCCCTTTTATGACTGTTTCTTCTTCAGCCTGCAAAACTTTTCACTATGGCCATTCCTTTTGCAAAAATCACAGTGAATGAGTGTTTTGCCTTTGAACCAGCAGTCATCCTCAGCATGATTTGTTCTTTTACAGTAAGAACAAGGAGAAAATTGTCTACTGGCAGGTACAATTGCTTTACCTTTTGAGAAGTTTGGTTTACCAGTACTGAAATTTTTCTTGGGAAAAATTCCAGGTTTTTTTCCTTTAAAGCTTGCTTGAAATGCTCCTTCAACAACTTCATCATCTCTCATTTGAACCCTTTGCTCTTTTTTTTTTTTTTTCGATCAAATGTAAGAATATATTAAGATCAAAAGTAACGAGCTACAAAAGCAGCAGACCAAAAAAAGAGAGGGAACTGGACCCTAAAACTAAAAATTAAACGGAACATGCTCCCCAGAAAACACAAAAGATACAAGCCACAAAGCGAAACAAAAGGAAAGAAAACAAGACAAAGCTAAAAGCCAAGCCTAGACGAGCTTATCATCAGCCGACAATCCCCAAACATTGGATCTGCTTTAACCTGAGCGAGAAACACAAGAAAGCGCTCCAAGGGAACCCAATCATCCATGCAGACGCTGCCTCTACTTGGTACCGCAGAGAGAGAACACTCGCGATGCCCCATGCGAAACCAGATTAAAACCAAGCACGCCGAAAAAAATCAACTCCATTTAGCAAGCAACATCGTAGGGCCGTGTGATTATTTTCATGGAAGTACAATATTGTGTAAAACATAATCTGGAATTTCCCGAAAATAGCTTCAACCGGTTTCCCAAGATTAGTGAAAAATACGCTTTGTTTCTTTCCTCCCAAATCAAATACACAAGAACCGCAAGAGAAACTCTTCTCATTCCCTACCGTGCAGCCTTTTTGTTGTTTTGTAGAACCCGGTGGCTCTACCAAGGGAAAGCATGGAGTTATGAATCTTAAGCCGGTGTTTGGCCTTTCTCCAAAGAGAGGATGACCAGTCGCAGGAGAAGAAAAAGATGGTCATGAGATTCATCGGCGCTCGATCACGAGAGGGCAAATAGGATCGGAGGAGAGAAAATGAAGACGACTCTCGGTTCGCGGCTTTTCCCAACATTGCCAGCCATAGGGAAAAACTATGCCTTGGAAGAGACCCTTGCTCCCAGACTACATTTGCCCAGTGAACTGGAGCAGCTTTTACTCTGAAAAAATCATACGCATTAGCTGCAAAAGAGAGAGGACCCGAGTGCCAAGCCGATAGTAGCTGCTGCACTGGAGCAACCGCACCACCACATAGGTCTATCATTCTGTTACGAAGGGAGAGAATGGACTTCCACAGAGGAGAATCTGTTTTCTTGGCATTCAAGGACCAGATGGACGCTCGCGAAGTGTAGAAGTGGTCTACCCATCGAATCCATAGGGAATCTCCCTTTAAGTGGATATTCCAGAGATGCTTGGCAAAGAAACTGTCGTTCCTGGCTTTGATGTCAAGAATCCCTAGACCCCCTTCCTTTTTCGGCAGACACACTTGCCTCCAAGCAACAAGGGCAGATTTGTTACTAGAAGAATTACCAGTCCATAGAAAATTCCTGCACAAGCTAGTGATCTTGTTAAGCACAGCAATTGGGATTGGAAAGATACCAATCCAAAACTGCACCATGCCATGCAGGACTGAATTTATCAATTCCAGCGACCCAGTGAAGAAAGAAACTTTCCCTCGCCAACTTTGGATGGTAGATTCTAGCCCTGTGAATAAGAGGAGAGAATTGGCTAGCCATAAGCCTATGGGGACCGAGGGGGGATGCCGAGGTACTTGAAAGGAAAGTTTCCTCCGAGAACCGGGAGAGGTTGAGAATGTCATGCTTCATATCCTCCCAAAACACCCAGACAAAGAAGATAGAGGATTTTTTTCAAGCATTTATAGCAAGGCCGGAGGACTCTCCAAAAAATATGAAGTCAGCTGGAGGAGAATGTTAACCCGATGTCATGTCACCACTGACGAGCGAGGAGAATATCATCAAGAAACCCTAAGATGACCAATCCCCAAGGCATGACATTTGGGATGGAATTTGAAGTCCGAAACCCGAAAGTGGTACTTTTGAAGTAATCTAGAGAAGTATTCCATGCAGATAATGAAGAGATATGGAGATAATGGATCTCCTTGCCGAACACCACACTTGCCATGAAAGAAACCAAAGATATTTCCATTTATGCAAACGTGAAAAAGAGGCGTCTCTACACATTTCATTACCAAATGAACAAACTTGTCGTGAAACCCAAAAGATGCAAGAGATCACGGATAAAAGGCCACTGAACAGAATCAAAAGCTTTCTTGAAGTCAATCTTGATGGTGCAGCGGGGAGAGACTCGCTTTCGCCCATAGTTTCTCAGTAATTCTTGCATGAGGTTGATATTATCCGCCATACGTCTCCCACCAAGAAAAGCATTTTGAGAGGGACTAATGACATCCAGCAGAACATGAGCCAACCTCCCTGCTAGAATCTTGGAGATCACTTTGCTCTTGTATATGAAGCTTGCTGATCAGTTCTGCAATTGTGAGAAGTTGCAGATCGCATGATTCTTTAATTGCAGATATTTTAGCTTCAAATTTTTGTGGAAGAGACATCATAAGTTTCTCAACAACCTTATGATCTTCAAACGTCTGTCCAAGGAGCCTCATTTGATTCACAATGTTCATCAACCTGCCAGAGTAGCTCTTGACCGATTCATTTTTCTTCATTTTCATTATCTCAAACTCCCTTTTGAATGCCAGCAATTTCACAGCTTTGACTCTGCTGCTGCCTTCAAATTCCACTTGAAGTTTGTCCCAAATTTGTTTAGGTGTATCAAGATTCATTATCTTGGTGAAAATGTGGTCTGCAATTCCAGAATGCAGACACGTAATTGCCTTGTCTTTCTTCAATTTTTCTTCCTCATGAGCTCTCAGCTGCGCAATCGTTGGGTTCCCATTTAATGGAATTGGATCAGCATCCGTTACCACAATGTTCCATAACCCTAGGGATCGTAGAAAAAACCTCATCTTTACGGCCCAAATATGATAGTGTTCACCATCGAACACTGGTACAGTTGAGGTTGAATATCCTGATGATGAAGAAGAAGCCATTGATAAATCAGTTTGATTTTCACTCAATCACTCTGTGTTTACACTCAAACTCACCGTGTTTACACTCAATCTCACTGTGTTTACACTCAAATAATTTTCCCTCAGCCCGTAGGAATTTTGCTCTGATACCACTGTTGAAATGTGTGATCTGAACAGTAGTTGTTTCTTGAACAATTACTGTTCAGATCAAAATCAGGAAATTAAGGCAATTGAATTTTGCGGAAGAACATAAAAATATTGTTTTATTGATTTCACTTGTATTTAAAGACTTACAAGTAATGCAATTCAAATCAAAAACAAACTCTCAACATCCATGAGAGATTATTGGAATAAAATTAC
Source organism: Salix viminalis (assembly GCA_029228465.1). NCBI lineage: Eukaryota > Viridiplantae > Streptophyta > Magnoliopsida > Malpighiales > Salicaceae > Salix > Salix viminalis. The sequence goes on from CM055443.1 coordinate 3,966,418, forward strand.
GAAATAATAGCACAAAATCTGCTATTTGAATTCAAATTTAAAATCAGAAAAAACAGGAAATGTCTTGACCTCATCCTTCCTTCAAGGCAGCATCTCACACGTGATTCCAACAGTTTAAGGATGAAACTATGAAGGATATTAATTATTTCATCGTTCACTGTGCATTCAACACAAGTTACCACCTGCCAAGGAAAAACTAAAGGGCTGGCTTAACTGTCTGATCATAAGAAACTGCCTTAACTAACTTTATCTTTCTCGGTCAACAATAACATTCTTCATTCCCGCTAAAACTCCATTTCCATCTTTCTCTTACATTTATCTATTTCTTAATCCGGAAACCCTTTCCAGCTTTATCTGTTGTAAGAACAGAGAAATAAATTTTTTACTACTATGTTTTCTAGGGAATTCCTGGGGAAATCCTCACAGTTGGCCCGTCGAGTGCCTGCCAATCAACGGACCTGCGCGATAACATTGTTCAAACAATCAGAAGGGTCTGATTCATTACTAGTGGCGGCTTCTTTGTCAAGATCATCCTTTGGTGGGTCCAATAATGGTGGCCATAAGAGTGGAGATGCATTTCTGAAATTTTTATTAAGATCAGTCGCTTCAGGGGTTGTGATTGCTTGCTCCAGCTTGAGCTTTAGCTATTGGTATCCTTCCTTGGTTGATAAGTGTTCATTTGTGTCTTTCGCCGACAGTGCAGACGATGCAGCATGGGTGTCAAGTGATGATCTTATTCCACAAAAGAAGAAGAAAAGGTTTCTCTTTGGAGGTACCTCTGTCATATTTCTCTTCACTTACAATTTCAGCTTCTGAATTGAGTCATGCATAATATACCATTTTTTTTACAATATCATATTTTTTTCATGCATATACACAAGGGATCATATAGATTTTTTCAATACCTGATATTGGGTACTCCTTTGTATCGTTTTTGTCGATCGTTTCAGATTCATACAGGAGAAGAGTTTTCTTTAATTATGAAAAGCGCATCAGGTTGCAAAGCCCTCCAGAGAAGGTGTGCAGATCTTTCAGGAATGGAATATTATCTTTGTATTTATATTAAATAATGAACTTGTATTGTTATTTGATTTTCTGTCTGCTGAAACAAAGCTTTCTTCTTTTCTGATTTGCCTATTAACTATAATCCCAAGTACGCACTTTTATCAATTGGCAATCCTACGGCTAAGCATGTCGTGGACATTAGATCTCAATCCTGCGTCTCTGACAGTGGAGCTATCTAGGCTTATCCAATGCAGGCCCAGCAAGGCCATCTGCCGCCATGTGAAGACAAGGCAATTCCTTGCCTGAGGCAATGTTAAAAGCGATTTAAGCCTTTGATTTTCCTTCTGGTGGCTATGCAGAGATATAAAAGAACTGCTCATGTACCTCTAAAGAGCAAACAGGAAATGATTCCTAAGTCACCAATTGAGAAATGGACTACTTCAAAACCATTTGTAGGACATTTCATGCTTTACCTGATTGTCTGATCGAGGAAGCTTGAAACCTTTAAATGACTTACGAATGGCTAATTCATCCACAATGGAACCAAAAATTCAAATATTGTTAGGGGTTTGTATTATGGAGAGTTAAGAACATGCATCAAGACAACCTTGTTGTCCTTCAATAAGAGCACCCACAAACTCAGAAGTGGCATGAAAGTCAGTTGTCAACCACCCACTATCTTCCAACTCCTAGTTTTCATAGGATTGATCTTCTTGTTCTAAGTCCTCCTTTCATTTTGCTTCCCGGGTGTGGAAGCCATTATTATACCTATGAGTACTGGTTATATGTTATGCTTTTGTTTGTGTAATGTTTCATTTATTTTCCTTTCAGGTTTTTGAGTGCTTCGCATCTTTTAAAACGCCTGATGGTGAAGTTCTTATGACACCGTAAGACTTGATCGCGAGCAGTGGTTCCTCGTATTTCCTCCATCGAGAGTCAAATCGCGTTAGAGAGGGATTTACGAAAGGGGAAAACAGATCCACGGGAAATTGCATCGTGCACCTTCAAAAAATTTTCATGCTTTTTGACACTAACGTTGATGGACTCATTTCTTTTTTCGTAGTAAGAGTCTATTGTCTCTGTTGAATTTGTCGGCCTCATGAATCTCTTCGAGCATCTATAATATTGCATCACATATTCATTACTGAAATTTGTTTTCTTACTTAGTCCTTTCCATGTTAAGCGTTTAGGTACATCTTCTTTGTCACCCTTCTCAGCATTCCCCGAATCAAGTTTTTTTCGTTGCATTTAAGATGTTTGACCTCGACAATAATGGGTGAGTTGCTAGTAGTTTAAAGATCTAAGTGCAGATTGCAGAGGACCGGACCAAGAAGTCGCTCACAGATAAAGACATTTAGTTCAGTAGAAATATGAATTGCCTTTCTCTTGATGAAAATTGTTTCATTCACTAGCTTTCTTCTGGTCATACAGTCCACATTTTTCTTAGTTCAGCTTCTACAGAATATCAAAACAATTTTCAAGTTCATTGGTACTTATAGTACAATTTGCTTCTTGCTTCTCTGATTTCTATTTGTGCTTATTTAAATGTTCGCATGTTTATAACAGACAAATTGACAGAGAAGAATTTAAGAAAGTGATGGGTTTAATCAGAGCTCAAAACAGGCAAGGGGCAAGCCACAGAGATGGAAGGAGATTTGGGTTGAAAGTAGTAGAGCCTGTGGAGAATGGTGGCCTCTTAGAATACTTCTTTTGAAAAGATGGCAAGACCTGTCTACAACATGAAAGATTTGTCCAATTTTTGAGGGACTTGCATGATGAAGTATGTGTTGTTGGCGTGAGCTGTAATTACAATTAATTAGGAGATTTGTTAGGATACAAAATAGGAAGGGAATTACGGGATTAAAGGAGATAAAGATTAGACTAGTACGATTTGATTGTAACTTCCATTCTTATCTCCTTCTGATGTAAATATAAGAGAACTGTACCCAGAATAAGAAATTAGGTTTGACAGTGTATAAACTATCATGGTATCAGAGCTAGGTTACAATCTAGCTTCGCATATTACACCCTAAAAATCACAATTTTTTCCCTTCCACCACCAATAACCTATGGCAGACTTTGAAGATCCCAACACTCCTAATCCCTCTGAATCCATACTGGAACTAACAACGAGGATGACAAAAGTGTTGAACAGAGCATATACTCCGACCATCACCACTGAAACATCTGCTGCTCCTATTGGCATAAAACTGGATGGATCCAATTATGCACTGTGGTCTCAAGTTGTTGAGATGTACATCTCCAGCAAAGACAAGCTGGGGTATATTAATGGGGAATTTCCGCAGCCACCATCAACAGACACGACCTTTCGTAAATGGCGAACTGATAATGCCATTGTTAAAGGTTGGTTGATTACTTCTATGGACTCCTCTTTGATTGGTAATTTTATTCGTTTTCCTACGGCAAAAGCAGTATGGGACTCAGTTGCAACTACTTTTTTTGATGGAAGTGATACATCACAAGTGTATGACCTTCGTAGGCGAGTAACTCGCTTGAAACAGGCCTCTGGGTCACTGGAGAAATATTACACTGAATTACAGGGATTATGGCGTGAAATTGATTTTCGCCGACCAAATCCCATGGAATGCTCTGCTGATATTCAGCAGTATAACAAAATCATTCAAGAAGATCGGGTATATGTGTTCTTGGATGGTCTTGATGATCGTTTGGATAAGATACGTGCAGATGTGTTACAGATGAAACCCTTTCCCTCTGTCGAGCAAGCATACGCTCATGTCAGGCGAGAGGCAACACGGCAGCAGGTGATGACCAATCACAATACCGAAGGAATACCAGGAGCTGTCTTGGCTTCTAAGGGGCTTATGTTAGCCAATCCTCCCCACAACAAATCAGTCAAGACCCGAACTACCAGTGATGGAGGTAAGTGTTCCCACTGTGGAAATCATAAACACACACGGGAGAATTGCTTCCAACTACATGGATACCCAGATTGGTGGCATGACTTGCAAGCCCGTAAACGCCATGATGGAGCTGGTGGGAACCCAGGCAAAGCTGCAGTTGCTGCAACAGCCCTTAATGAAGCTGCTGTCCCGGAGTCTCACCTCACTCTCATTCAGCCAGTCACAGATTCCACAGAGTCTTCCACTGACATGAACTCAGGTAACTCGGGCATTGCTCTCTTTACCAGCCACAGTGATACAGAGGAAAATACATGGCTCCTTGATTCGGGAGCCACCGATCATATGACCTTCGATGCCTCAGATTTCTCTCATCCATCACCTCCACGGCGTACCAGCATCGCCAATGCAAATGGTGGTATTGCACCAGTCACAGGAGCCGGCTCTGTGACACTATCTCCTACACTACATTTATCCCATACTTTACTTGTTCCATCACTTTCACATAAATTGATGTCTGTGGGTCAACTTACTGAAGAGTTAAGGTGTGTTGTATTGATGTACTCTAACTTCTGTCTTATTCAGGATATTCTTACCAAGGAGATAATTGGGCGTGGTACTAAGAGAGGGGGACTATATTATGTGGACGACATCAACGTAGGCCAAGCACATCACATGCGCAGCCTGCAATCTACTAAAGAGAGACAAATCTGGTTATGGCATCGTCGCTTAGGACACCCATCTTTTCATTACTTGAAGCATGTTTTTCCTAGTTTGTTTACAAATACTCAGATTTCTGAATTGAAGTGTGACATTTGTATTTTGGCCAAAAGTCATCGTGCCACTTACCCATTGAGCATGAATAAGAGTAACTCTCCATTTGCTTTGATACACTCGGATGTATGGGGACCCTCACCAGTTACACATATATCTGGTATTCGTTGGTTTGTTATTTTTGTGGATGATTGCACACGTATGACATGGCTCTCTTTGATGAAGCATAAAGATGAGGTCTTTAATATCTTCACTACATTCCATGCGATGATCAGCACTCAATATGGAGCCACTATTAAAGTTCTCCGATCGGACAATGGTGGAGAATATGTTAATACGCAACTTAAGGCGTATTTCACTCAACACGGCCTCATTCATGAAACTTCATGCGCACAAACACCGTAACAGAATGGTGTCGCAGAGAGAAAAAATAGACACATTTTGGAGACTGCACGTGCTCTACTTCTTGGGGCTTCCATGCCTCAAAGTTTCTGGACTGATGCAGTATCTACTGCAGTTCACCTCCTCAACCGCATGCCTTCTAAAGTGTTGTCCTTTAAAACTCCTCTTCAATGCTTATCTGCACATGTGACACTCCCTAATGTGTTAATGTTATCTCCTCGGGTATTTGGCTGTGTTGCATATGTATATCTTCACAAAAATCAGCGCTCTAAGCTTGATCCTTGTGCACGGCGATGTCTGTTTTTGGGCTATGGAATTTATCAGAAGGGGTATCGTTGCTTTGACCCTACTACCCGACGTCTCTTTGTGACCATGGATGTCCAATTCCTAGAAACCGACATGTTTTATTCTCCTTCAGTATCTACTTCTCCTCTTCAGGGGGAGACACAAAATGAAGAGGTGAAATGGTTTCAACAGGAGATACCACAGGAGACAAATGAAGAGGTAAACTTGTCCCAACAAGAGATAGAGTCACAAAGTGTTGAGGTTGAGCTGCATCAAAGGGTGAATGAAAATCTAACAGTGGGTCACGGTGATACTGATATACAAACTGGCATGGATTCGAGCATGGAGCATGAAACGTCTGACTTTGAATTCCCACTCTCTGCATCCCCCTTCTCTGAAGCACCAGCCGAATTATCTTCTAAGAGTATCCCAGAAGTAAGTACTCCTACAACACCCTTATATACTAATGATATAAATGTTTCTACGGGATATGTGTTACCACACAGGAACAACCGTGGAAAACCACCGAACCTGTACTCACCAGAAGTTGAAGATAGAAGGTCAAAATATCCAATTGCCAACTATGTATCCACCAAAGGTCTCTCTAAACCTCTTCAGGAATTTACACAGGAACTCTCCATGTGCCATATTCCCACCAACGTACATGAGGCATTGAAAGACCGAAATTAGGCTCAAGCAATAAAAGAGGAGATGGAGGCACTACTAAAAAATAACACATGGACTCTTGTCCAACTACCTGAAGGGAAGAAGACGGTGGGTTGTAAATGGGTGTTCTCTATTAAACACCAAGCAGATGGGACAATCGATCGATATAAAGCAAGACTGGTAGCGAAGGGGTACACACAGACTTATGGCGTGGATTATCAGGAAACCTTCTCACCTGTTGCCAAGTTGAACACAATCAGAGTACTATTGTCACTTGCTGCGAATCTTGATTGGCCATTACACCAGTATGATGTAAAAAATGCGTTTCTCCATGGTGAGCTCAAAGAGGAAGTTTATATGGATGTTCCTCCAGGTTACACAACATCTTCAAAGATCGAGACGGTGTGTAAATTGCAGCGAGCATTATATGGATTGAAGCAGTCACCAAGAGCATGGTTTGGAAGATTCTGTTCTGCGATGAAAAAATATGGCTTCCAACAAAGCAATTCCGATCACACTCTCTTCCTAAAGCACAAGTCAGGGAAGGTAACTGCATTGATAGTCTATGTCGATGACATAATTATCACAGGAGATGATGTAGAAGAAATGTCCCAGCTCCAGAAACAACTAGCAACAGAATTTGAGATGAAAAATCTAGGAGGACTAAAGTATTTTTTGGGGATTGAAGTTGCTAGATCCAAGCAAGGTATATTTCTTTCTCAACGAAAGTACATACTAGACTTGTTAACAGAGGTAGGCATGTTGGAATGCAAACCTGCAGACACGCCCATGATTCAGAACCACAAACTTGGAGAATACTTAGACCAAGTACCGGCGGATAAGGGAAGGTATCAAAGACTGGTTGGAAAACTCATTTATCTCTCCCACACTCGACCAGATATTGCATACGCGGTAAGTGTTGTGAGCCAATTCATGCATAATCCTAGTAAAAGTCATATGGAAGCGGTGACTTCGCATACTCCGAGTATCTAAAAGTCGACTCAGGGGAAGGGCCTCATGTTCTCAAAACATGATAATCAGTTAAGGGTTGATGGATATACAGATGCAGATTGGGCAGGAAACATCACCGATAGAAAATCAACCTCAGGCTATTTGGTATTTGTAGGAGGAAATTTAGTAACTTGGAGAAGCAAGAAGCAAAAGGTGGTAGCATTGTCAAGTGCAGAAGCTGAATTCAGAGGAATGTCTAAAGGTCTGTGTGAACTCTTATGGCTGAGGAAGCTACTCACGGAAATGGGGTTTGCACCCACTTCGGAAATGGATCTCTTCTGCGACAATAAGACAGCTATCTCCATTTCTCATAATCCAGTTCAGCATGACCGAACTAAACACGTTGAGGTAGATCGCCACTTCATCAAAGAGAACCTTGAAGCAAAGATAATTCGATTCCCATTTGTAAGATCGAAAGACCAGTTGGCAGATATTCTTACAAAGGCAGTATCTAGCAAAGACTTCTATAACTCACTCAGCAAGTTGTGCATGCAAGATATTTACGCACCAACTTGAGGGGGAGTGTTGGCGTGAGCTGTAATTACAATTAATTAGGAGATTTGTTAGGAGACAAAATAGGAAGGGAATTACGGGATTAAAGGAGATAAAGATTAGACTAGTACGATTTGATTGTAACTTCCATTCTTATCTCCTTCTGATGTAAATATAAGAGAACTGTACCCAGAATAAGAAATTAGGTTTGACAGTGTATAAACTATCATGTGTTTATTTTTCCAACTTCACAGTTTAAACTACACTTTCTGTTGTAATCTGCCATGAAGGGTTTTAAGTTAACAGGATTTTCATTGGGAGATGTCAGGAATGTAACAATATTGATTCGATAGAGGATAAGTTTCCATTTTCAGTCTTATTATGCTCTAGGCTATCTTCGATTCTTGATTCTGTTCATGATCATTGTCTCAGTGTACTCGTATACAATTCACAAGAACTGAATCTGTTGAATTTTACAGATTCTACGGCTGGAATTCGCCCATTATGATTACAGATCATGCGGTACTATATCAGCTAAAGATTTTGCCTTGTCCTTGGTTGCATCAGGTGACATCAGCCATATTAGCAAGCTACTCGATCGGGTAGATGAAGTATTGAATTGAAGAGGTGAACCGGTCGACCACTTGGAAGACAACCTGAACCGGTCGACCGGTCCAATCCAATCTTCAACTCCGAGAATCCAGAATCCTGCTGATACAAGAATCCTGCTGATACAAGGAAAGCTGATGATACAAGGAAAGCCAGCAGATGAGAATCCTTCTGCAATTAGAAAACATCTAGTTAGAATTATTATGTAAATAGTCTTCTAGCTGTCATTACTATATTTCCTAATTAAGAGGATTTATACTCTGTATATAAGCATTCCTCTGCAACGAGCAAAGATATAATAAAGAAATTATTCTTGCTCACTTTTTCTTCATGGTATCAGAGCTGGTATCTAATTTCCTTTTGATTATTTAGCTTATGGACAACTCACTCGAAATTGAGTGTGCTGATAGCACCAATACTTCATCCAATCAACCTCTCAATAGTTCAGCAGAGAACAGCAGCAGATTGTTCAACAACATGGAAGGAGAACCAAATCCCAATCAACGTTTAGGGTCAGTGTTGCTCAATGAATTTAATTATCTTCCTTGGTCACGAGCTGTCACAATTGCTCTTGGTGGAAGATCAAAGCTTGGCTATATCAATGGCCATATCAAACCCCTTGACCCCTCTTCACAAGCATATGAAGCTTGGCAGTGTAAGGACCAACTGGTAATGTCATGGCTACTCAATTCTATGGAGAATCAAATCGCAGAGATCTTTAGCTACTCTGGATCTTCCATGGAACTATGGGAAACGGTGAAGGAGATGTATGGAAATCAGAACAATGCAGTCCGCATTTTCCAGTTAAAGAGGGATCTTTCAAATCTTCAAAAGGATGGCAAGTCCTATGTTCAATTGCTGGGAAGCATGAAGAATATGTGGAACGAACTGGCATTATATCGTCCCTTTACAACTGATGCAGCAGAACTAAGGAAACGAGAAGAGGAGGATAAGATTTTCCAACTTCTAGCCAGCCTTGGTCCAGATTATGAAGATCTGCGCAGTCGAATTCTCATGAATGCTGACCTCCCATCTCTTACCAGCGTATGTGCTACCATTCAAAGAGAAGAGGCTCGCAGAAAGGTAATGAATTTTGAGCCTAAAAATCCATTGTCTGAATCTCGTGCTTATGCTGCCAACAGATTTCAGAAGAATGACAGACCCTACAAAGGCAAACAGCCTGACTTGAAATGCAACCATTGTCATAATATTGGGCACTCGATTGGGAGATGCTGGATTCTTCATCCAGAGCTAAAACCAAACTTTGATAAAGGGAAAAGACTTCAAAGAAACTATGAGCCTAAAGCTCATATGACTGCTGCTGCCAACTGTGTATCCCGCCCCAGCAGTATTGATAATTTTTCTTCCAATCCATCAGCTCTCCTAAGTGACTTTGCCACTTATCTTAAAGAGAAAGGTGACACGGGTATTGATAACTCAGCCTCTACTTCCAGTTCTGTGGATCTGTCTGTGGACCTTCTTGGAAAATTTGCCAATTTCCTCACGAATTCTGCCAACATCCCGCAAGAAAACACAGAAGGTATTTTAGCTGCATTTAAAATTGCCTTAGTAGCTAGTAATGTGCATAATTTTTGGATAATTGATTCCGGTGCCACTGACCATATAACAAATAAAGTGAGCAGCTTATATGATTTCGAAGAAATTTCTTCCCCAACTCATGTGTCAATTGCCAATGGAAACCATGTCTCTGTCAAAGGACAAGGAAAAATTAAAATTCTATCTCATAATACTGCATCTTCGGTGTTATACATTCCTTCCTTTCCATTTCAATTACTCTCCATTGGTAGAATCACTAAAACTCTGAAATGTCGTGTTATTTTTTATGCTCACCGAGTTATTTTTCAGGACCTCGCCACCAAGAAGACGATTGGTGAAGGTTTCTTTCTTCAAGGACTTTACTACCTTTCAAGTTCTTCCCAGAATAACACAAAAAATCAAGTTTCTATTTTTTCTTCTATTCGTCAAGAGCAGTCTTTATGGCACCAACGCCTGGCTCATCCTTCAGACAGTGTCCTTACCAAACTAATGCCTCAATTGGAGATCAAAAATTTTGCTTGTGACACATGTCATTTGTCTAAATCCACTAGACTTCCATTTCCAACTTCAACGTCTAGAGCTAATAGGATGTTTGATGTTGTTCACTCCGATATTTGGGGTCCAATTCTTGAGTCATTTGATGGTTACAAGTATTTTGTTTCGTTTGTTGATGATTTTTCCCGTGTTACATGGATCTATCTTTTAAAATATAAGAGTGAAGTTATGAATATTTTTCAAGATTTTCACATGATGGTCATGACTCAATTTGATACAAAAATTAAAATTCTTCGATCCGACAATGGCACCGAATACATGTCCAAAAACATGACGCATTATCTAGCTACTCATGGCATTTTACATCAGTTAAGTTGTGTTGGTACACCTCAACAAAATGGGATAGCTGAGCGTAAAAATAGAGATCTATTGGAAAAAACTAGAGCATTAATGATACAAATGCATGTTCCTAAAATATATTGGTCTCATGGAGTGCTATCTGCTGCATATCTAATCAATCGGGTACCTAGCCGAATTTTATCATTTGTGTCTCCCCTTGAAGTATTGCAGAAACAGCTACCTGATTTATCTCATCTACGAGTATTCGGCTGCACCTGTTTTGTGCATCTACAATCGCAACAAAGGGACAAACTTGATCCAAGAGCTGCTAAATGTGTTTTTTTGGGCTATTCCTCAATGAAGAAGGGGTATAAATGCTATCATCCACCTTCAAGAAAATTATTTATCTCCAGAGATGTCAGATTTGAAGAAAGTCATGCATATTTCTCTCAAAATCAACAACAGGAATTGGTCGAACTATTTCCTCTACCTTGTCCAGCTCCTGTCGACGTGAGTTCACCTTCATCTATATTACCTGCTGCTGCCAACTCTGATTCTTTATTATCTTTACCTGACGCCACCAGTCCAGATTCTTCACCTGCTGCCACCGATTCTGAAGAAAATATTTGTTCTGATAATGCTCATGATGATAACAGCTATGATCTGTCATCCAACATTGGACTGACTACTCATACTAATATGAATTCTGAGGGGGAAATGCCACTACCGGTTACTCATACTAGTATGGATGTTGAGGGGGAGTTAGCATCACAGCCACGCAGGAATCCTACTCGAAATCGTGCTCCTCCAACACGATTACGTGACTTTGTCACATATGCAGCCAAGCATCCTATCTCTAACTCCCTCACATATCAGAATCTGTCAAGCACACACTCTGTCTTCCTTAATGCTATTTCCAGTGTGCATGAACCACGCAACTTTCATGAAGCTAACTCGCAGGCAGAATGGAGGCAAGCTATGTATGAAGAATTACAAGCTCTTGATCAAAATAAAACATGGAGCGTGGTCAAACTTCCTAAAGGTAAGCATACTGTTGGAAGTCGTTGGGTGTATAAAATCAAGTTTAAATCTGACGGAATGATTGATAGATACAAGGCACGCCTTGTGGCTCAGGGATATACTCAAACCTTTGGGGTAGATTACAAAGAAACCTTTGCACCCGTTGCAAAGATGAACACCATACGTGTCTTGCTATCTGTGGCTGTGAATAACGGATGGATGATGTGTCAAATGGATGTAAAAAATGCATTCTTGCATGGGAACCTTGAAGAAGAAGTTTACATGAGATTACCTCCTGGACATCCCCAAGGTTCGGATTCCAGCTTAGCTTGTCGCCTGCATAAATCTATTTATGGGCTGAAACAATCCCCTCGTGCATGGCATGCCCAACTAAGTGCAGTTCTTGAAGAGAGTGGTTTCGCACGAAGTAATGCAGATTCCAGTCTATTTGTTCACCTTGAACCGAAGGTCAAACTAATGGTCCTTATTTATGTCGATGATCTCATTATTGTGGGAAGTGATGGCACAGCAATCTCTCATCTCAAGGCTACTCTACAAAAACATTTTCCCATTACTGATCTCGGCAATTTAAAGTATTTTCTTGGGATCGAAATGGCCTCCTCTCATAAAGGGTTGTTTCTCAATCAACGCAAGTATGTTCTTGACTTGCTTAAAGATGCAGAAATGATGGATGCTAAACCTTCTCCTACTCCATTGGATAGTAAGTTAAAACTTGACACCACTAGTGAACCTCTCCGGTCTATTAACTACTATCAACATCTTGTTGGTCGTCTTATTTATCTTACGATAACACGACCCGATATCACCTACGCAGTCAGCCTTGTAAGTCAGTTCATGCATGCTCCTACAGTGTTTCACTTAAATCTTGTCAAACGGATTATGCGCTATCTAAAAGGTTCTGTTGGTCGTGGGATTGTTATGACAAATAACGGTCATACTCAAATCACTGGTTATAGTGATTCCGATTGGGCTGGAAATGCTGTTGATCGCAAATTAACCACTGGGTTCTGCATATTTGTTGGCGGTAACCTAATCTCCTGGCGGAGTAAAAAGCAACATGTTGTTGCACGATCTAGTGCAGAAGCTGAGTATCGGGCGATGGCATCTGCAGCATGTGAACTAATTTGGCTTAAAAGTTTACTACTTGATATGGGATTTTCTAGCCAGACTCCAATGACATTATTCTGTGACAATCAAGCAGCCATGCATATTGCAGCTAACCCCGTGTTTCATGAAAGAACAAAACACATTGAAGTTGATTGTCATTTTATTCGTCAACAAGTTCAGCAACAGATTATTGAAACTCGTTACATTCGCAGTCATGATCAACTAGCTGATATATTTACAAAGGTTCTGACTTCGGCTCATTTTCATCAACTATTATCCAAGCTTGGCTCAATCAATCCCCTTGATCCCGTTTGAGGGGGAGTATTGAATTGAAAAGGTGAACCGGTCGACCACTTGGAAGACAACCTGAACCGGTCGACCGGTCCAATCCAATCTTCAAGTCCGAGAATCCAGAATCCTGCTGATACAAGAATCCTGCTGATACAAGGAAAGCTGATGATACAAGGAAAGCCAGCAAACGAGAATCCTTCTGCAATTAGAAAACATCTAGTTAGAATTATTATGTAAATAGTCTTCTAGCTGTCATTACTATATTTCCTAATTAAGAGGATTTATACTCTGTATATAAGCATTCCTCTGCAACGAGCAAAGATATAATAAAGAAATTATTCTTGCTCACTTTTTCTTCATGAAGTAAGCAATGAACCACATATAAAAGACATAAGAATTACCTTCAAGGAGTTCAAAAACTTCGCAGAGCTACGTAGACAGTTGCAGTATTTATCTCTGGCCATTTTTAGTTATGGAAAAGTGAACGGGGTGTTAGCCAAAAAAGATTTCCAGAGAGCTTCATCGCAAGTAAATATTAAGCTGACTGTTACGTTCTTCTAGCTTTGTTGAAATCCCATTAGCTGTCCTACTTCTCATACTGACACGTGGTTTAAATTTTACTAGGTATGCGGCATCTCCATCACCGATGATTTGGTTGACATAATATTCCATGTCTTCGATGCTAATCGCGATGGAAACTTGAGTTCAGATGAGTTTGTAAGAGTTCTGCAGGGACGCGAGACAGCAAGCTGCATCCCTCGAGAACCAGGATTGAAGGGATTGATGTCTTGTTGTGCAAACTGCGCCAAAAATTACTCCTCTGCAAAGCGTCTCCTCTAAAATAATGGCCAGTTCATGGTACACCTGGACATTTATGTAAAGCATAGCACCATAAGTATGACAGGTAGCAAATTGCCATTTTTTAGTTTTTTTTCTTCATGGGGTTGCACTAGAAGTTCTTACTCTGAGATAGGTATTAAAGATTGTTAGGTTTCGCCTGCAGATTGAAGTGAAGGTATAATGGAAAACCCAGAAAAAAACATGGCATTCTGTACTATATCTAACTGATCGATCGGAAACAAGCTCAGACTCCAATCCAACATGTGTTTGCTCCTTCAAGTCGCACCAAGTTGTCTCATTTAAGTTTAGAGGCGAAATACTCCCTGGACATTTTTGTTAAGGAACCATCTCACCTAAGAGCTTAAACTTGTAGGTGAGACCCAGAATATGATTTATATTATTCTTTAACACATACCCTAAAGTGAAAACTTTTTGGGCTTAAAACTTGCAAAGACTCATATTACCTTGTGCTTGATTTTTATCAAATAGAATAAGGATGGTAAGATTCAAACTCATGACTGCTGGGTCAAAAGTTTCTGATATCATATTAAAAAACTATCTCACCTAAAAGCTTAAACTTGTAGGTAAGCCCCAAAATATGATTTATATTATTCTTTAACAATTTTCTCTCCTAATCAAGGTCATATAGGGCAGAGATTGGATTAGTATGCTTATTCTTGCCATGAATATATTGCAGTCCAGAGGCTTCGGCTTGTTTGTAGAAAATTATGCCATTAATAATTTTCGGCGATTTTCACAGCCGTACGTATAGATAGGTGCATCCGTGAAGTCGATATTTGTTGTCAAGTCTGCATGGCCTTGTAAAACATCTAAAGTCTGGTGCTCCTTTTCCCGCTATCATTCTTTTCCTTTGGCAAAAGCAGTGTAAGAAGGTTTTTCTGCGATTTGATTTGCCTTCCTCTTCTGTTCAATGTTATGTTTAATATTCATTGTGCTCCTTTATTACGGACCTCGTATTTACCTCTAGGATTGAAAAGTTGTATCCTAGAAGGAAAACATGTCCAAGATCAATAGATACACTAAAACGGGTTTTTTCATGCTTTCGAAGTTCAAAAGGTAGTCCACATGTTCTTTCAGGGTTTTCAGAAGGAAAACATGTCCAGGGCATTTTTTGTTTTTTGGAGCTCAAAAGATGCACTTAGAATTCAGGACAGAACCACCAATCAAGTTCCAGCAGTAGCTTTCTTCATCATTCTCGACTAACTGAAGCTAAAGATTTATATGGAACATCTTCTAACGAAAATATTCAAAGTCAATCTTCAGTCGTTAACAACCACTTCATATAAAATTGCTGACGAATCAATACATGCATGATAATAATGTAGACTGGTAAATTCAAACAGAAATTTCTGTTGTCAGAAAGCTCGTGCAAGCACTATGGCGCAGACGTTTTACCAAGAATTAGCAAATGAATATTTGCATTCATCATTCAAGCGATTATTTGTGATTAAGGATTCTGTATATAGTATCCTCCACAGCATCAGAATGATGCAAATGCATTATATTTTTTTTTTTTATCTTTGTAATTGAAAAAAGGAAATGCCACATTAATAATAATCATTTGACAACAAAGTTTTCACAATCATGAAAGTTAAAATAAGATAGCATCATTCTAATGTGCCAAAATCTACACAGCAAGCAAATTCATGGATTATCAATCACAGCTCAATCTTGGAACTGATGTGGGATTCAAGGTGCCATTAATCATACGGAGTATGATCCTTTCAGCACATTGATGCGGGTATGAAAGAAATTAATTAATCAAATTTAAGTGTTTCATCATCCAAATCTTTAGTCATTTGTAAGACTAAGAGAGTTCATGCACCGAAAGGAGCAAGCAATTGGATATTTTCAGCTTCATCCACGAAATGATTATGGTAGTTAAATAAATGTCAGTATTAATCCCCGATCCCCTTGATCTCTAACACACGCATAAACACAAAAGAGCGCACGCAATGCAGACTCATATCTGCATAGATGCATATGATGAACTAAAGCAGGCCATACAAGACATCACAATCATCAATAGCCACTCCAACGTTAAAAAAAAAACAGTTTTTATTTACAGAAAAGCAAAATGGACCAATCAAACAAAACATTACAATTTATACCATTCACTTCCTCGTACTGGCCAGACTCAAGTGCTGTGCAAGAGCATCCCTAATCGTCTGTCCAGTCTCATCTCCCTCTCCCTCAAAAACTAACAATTCCTCCTCTTTTAAGCACCCACCCACGCTCTCCTCCGGTAATGGCTCACCCCATTTAATCAAGAAATTATGCAACACACACCCCATAACAATCACAAAAGGAAAAAACTCCAAACTATCCTCTTTCCAACTCCTTGCCAAAAGCTGCCACCTAGCCTTAACTCTCCCAAAAGCAGTACTAACCAACTCCATTGCTCTACTATGTGCCACATTGAACTCTCTCTCCGCCGAGCCAAAACTATCCTGCTCACTGTAAGGAGTTAACAACCAAGGCAATAATGGGAAACAAGAATCTCCCATTACATACTGAGGGATTGGACAGCCATCGCTTAGCCTATAAGTTGGCCCTTTTAACAACTCCGACTCCCGTGAATCCTCAACACCTAAATAAAGCCTAGTTTGTCTAAAAATCGCTACTGGCTCCATACTACTAGGCCACCCAGCAGAAATATCCAAAAACCTCCCTTCAGAATCCACTATAGCCTGAACCAATATTGATCCATTTCTCCCAAAAATCTCCCCATCAACCCCAAACCTCCCAAACCCCAAAGCACCACAGCAATTTGGGAGCGAAATCCACCCAAAGCCAGCCACAATTCTCTCCAAATCACGGCGAAACTCAAATAAGTCCCCAAGTTTATCGTTCACGGCTTTACAAACTGAATAAAACGCAAGGCAGGACGCCTCAAAGGAGTCCAAACCAAATTTACGCGCCACAGTTTTATAGCACGCGCTGTGGGCGAGGCGGTAAAGGGCGGATGCAAGAGCGGTTTCTGGAGATTGTGGAGGGAAGAAAGAAAAATGAGGGAAGGAGAAAGAAGAGAAAGGAGGCGGTAAAAATTGGGTCTTGAGACGCTAAAGAATTGGACCCAACGGTGGTCAAAATCTAAGGTGGCGGATGAGGCGAAACGGTGGAAAAGGGATGGTTGTGAAGGGAGATGAGAGAAGGGAGGGGGGAGGGAGGAGAGGAGGGATTCTAGCTGGAGGGATTGGGAAGGGAGGAGGTAGAGGTCGTTTTGGGAAAGGAATGAGTGGGCTGCTGATGAGGCGGTGTTGAGGATGGAAATGACGTGTTGTGCGGTGGCGGCTGCGAGTTTAGGTTTTCTGGGTTTGCGTTTCTTGGTGGTGGGCTTTGGGGTGGTGGGATTGGAGGAGTCGCCGGCGGTGGCCATTTTGGCGGAGGGGGAGAGAGTTATGAAGTGAGAGCTGTGAGGTGCTTGTGGTGTTGAGACTGCAAATGTCAAAACTTCACATGGTGTACCCAAGTAAATTTTCATCACTAAACAATTCGCTTTGTGCTTGGTATAACTGTGTTTTTTTATATATAAAAAATAGTTTTAAATTAATTTCTTATATTTTAAAATCATTTTAATGTATTAATATTAAAAAAACAAAATAAATTTACTATTTTACTATATTTATAAACAAAAATATATTTTAAAAACAACAATACCTTCTAAGTGTTTTATTTTCCATGCTTTTATTTGTTTCTGTAATTGTAATCGTAATGCTATGAAGAAATAGAGTTATTTGGAGGACTGAATCAAACTATACTAGAATATAGAAATACCAGATTGAAGTACACCAAAATTGAATAAGCTAAATGTAATTAAACATATAGTCCCCACTCAGCTTTATCACCTAGTGCCATTCCAACTCAGAACACAATTTCTTATCCAAAACCCCTAAAGCAACGTCTTCCCCAAGGAAGGAAATTACCCATGAATTAAGTTAGGTTGATGACAGTGGTTATTTTTTAAAATATATTTAAAATACAGAAACAAACATACAATAGACAAACCGAAAAAGACTAAAACTTTGTTTGTCAGTCAACCTATATAAACCCCAAAAGAAACCAGCTTTTCATTCACTCCTCTGTCTTACACGAAAACAAACACGATGGCTTCTTCTTCTCATGCTTCAATTGCAAAGCTGAAGGTAGCAGGGACATGGGCAGGACTGTTAGAGGTAGAAACAGAGAATTGGACTGTGCCCATGTTGAGAGAAGAGATTGCAAAGAGATCAAACGTGGGTACTGAGTCGATCAATCTCATTTTTGCTGGCAAAGTCTTGAAAGACGGTACTAGTGAGGAAAAAAGTAGTCTTTCTCAACTGGGTATTAAAAATAACTCTAAGATTCTTGCATGTCGTGTCTCTGTTGAGGAGGGCAAAACTTTAAAAAATGAATTGTTGGCTGATGATGAAAGGAACCGTAGACTTGCTCGTATTAAGTGAGTTCTCTTTTTCTTTTTATTCTGTGAATATATATTTGGTTTTCTGAAATCGTGTGGCTCAAGGTTTTTCTTTTATTGTATTTACTTAATTGGAGCACTGCCGATGATTGGTTTCTAAGTTTTTGATAGGTTTTATTGTTTTGAATTTAGCGGGCAAATTCTTTAAGTGTTATATTTCTTGGGAATTTTGTGTCAAATTTGATCTCTCTAGGTACTTTTTGTCGGTCCTTGAGTTCTTGGTACTAATAGATTTTTGCTGAAGCTCTTACTATGGGAGAGGTTAGTTGCTTGTGCAGTTATTTAAATGGTCAATTGATTTCAGTTGATTTATAAATTTAACTTATATGGTCTAATCAATTGTTTTGAAGTTATTGGTGCATTTTTTAAGATATTCCGATTGAAACTTTTTAGGGGACAATTTTTTAATCTACATATTATACTTTTTCATAGATTTCCTTTAATTAACTTATCACAATTCCCTTTATTTTTCATATTTCCTCTGCTTGTCTATTACAATTGGCATTGCGCTCCTTCTTTTCAAAACGTTTCTCATACATGTGAAACGATTTTTAGACTTACTGGATGTCTTTTTTTGGCTTTTGGAAACTTGATTGTTGCTTATCAATTGAGAAACTCTCCAGTAATCTAGGGAGGAAATGAATATCCTGTTGATTTCTATGTTGCAGGAGGCTTTTTCTCTATGCAATCCCAAGTCCATTGAAGTGAGTGTGCTATTATTTTGCTTTAACGAAGA
The DNA here is from genome assembly GCA_029228465.1 of Salix viminalis. NCBI lineage: Eukaryota > Viridiplantae > Streptophyta > Magnoliopsida > Malpighiales > Salicaceae > Salix > Salix viminalis. Next base: position 3,985,427 of record CM055443.1, read on the forward strand.
TGTTTAATGATAGATCTCTTTTCTCCTATCTTTTATAGTTAATTAACTAATACTGTCCTTTTCTTTTGCCTTTCGGCTGCTTTGCTTCCAGCTTGTTGACAATATTCCAATTCTGCAAATAGACATGGTCTGGTGTTACTTCATGCTCCGAGATTCTGCAAAAGAAGGCAATTATTAATTTATTTACAATATTTTTTTTTAAATGAGAAAATTAAAATAGTTTTTTAGTATATATATATATATATATTCTTTTCATAAATTTATTTTCTAATTATAAACATAATGTAAAGGATTTTTGAAATGTACCCTTTTTTCATGATAATTTCTAATTTTAAAATATATAAAATATATTTTATATTTTAATTATCATAAATATAAAATATTAAAATGCTTATTTTAAATTATATTTTTCATTTCATAACAAATAATTGTAATTTCTGTTTATTCTTATTTTTTTCGTCTAAATAATATTATTTTTCATTCCTGATAAAACCCTAAAAAAACACAAGTTCCCTCTCCTTCCCCCTCCTAGCCGCCAAGAAAAACCAAACCCGCGCCTCCCCTCCTTTCATCCTGTTCTCCATACAGTAAACGACCGCGACAGCCACCGCGCCACCTACATTCCCTCGAGTCGATCTCCTCAACCAAAGTAGGCAAAGGTTGAGAAGAAGAAGGAGCACCTGATCTGACAGGCAAGCTCCTGTCATTTATTACCTTTATGTCTTTTTGATAAACCTAAAAGCATTCGCATTGATAGCTAAAAGAGGCAGAATAAGCCACTTGAAAAGAAGATATAAAAGACTTGGAATAAGAAGCCAAAGAAAGCATGAAACAAGACCATTGCATGCCCAGAAAATATTACCATAAGCTTAAACAGAGTTTGATAGCTTAAAATACAACAAACCAAAACATTAAGTAAGTGGATAGCATAGTAGCGATTCAAACCAACGTCAAAAGAGGGTAATTCTCTAGTGCAATAGATAGAATATCCAAAATAGGGCAGCAAAACAACAATCTTTTGAGCCCAGGGCAGCAGCTCAGTTGGAATCTTAGTTTCTTGATCAAAAAGATTAATGCTTTATCAAAGACCATATAAGCCTAAGCACTAGAACCTCCAATCTAGACACCTTCTGTTTCGCTGAAGAATCTGCCATTCCATTAGCTTCGTAAATAGCATGGACAATGGTTTTACAAGCTCTTGTGTCAGTCACCTTAATGCCTTTTGAGGAGGAGATAAATTTTACCATAGGATATAGCCCAGTAATGTTTAAATCTGGACAAGAATCTAGAGCTCTAGAAACTTATGGTTTGGTTAATTCATGCATGGTTTGGTTAGTGAGATTTAGTTATTGTTCAAGGTAATGATTTTTTTTAATGATAAAGAGTTTTTTTTTTTTTTTGGCAGGGGGTGTTAATTGGAGCTATTTGAAAACTGAAAATGTTGTGCAGTGATGGAACAAAAAAGTTATCATTTGGTGGATCGATTAAAGATGGAGACTTGGTTATTGTGTACGAGAAGAGAGATGTAATGAAAGCTGTGAAAGTATGTGAGACATCTGTGCTCCAAAACCGTTTTGGTGTATTTAAACATTCAGATTGGATTGGAAAGCCTTTTGGGTCTAAGGTTTTGTTTACTTATTAGCTCCAACTCCTGAACTATGGACTCTGGTTTTAAGCCACAGGACTCAGATTCTGTATATTGCTGATATTTCTTTTCTCATTACCTACTTGGAAATTGTTCCCGGTTCTTTGGTGCTCGAGTCTGGAACTGGTAGTGGATCTTTAACCACCTCTCTTGCTAGGGCTGTAGCTCCTACAGGACACGTGTATACTTTTGATTTCCATCAACAAAGAGCTGCCTCTGCCAGGTAAACACCCTTTTTCACCATTTTTTTCTACATCTTATATCTCTCAAGTCAAGTCTCAACTCAACTTGGTGCAAGGCTGTTTTTATTACTGTGCTCAAACATGTGAACAGCTCAATTTTGTACCTGATACCATTGAAATAAGATTAAGCGTTACTTTTTTTTTAAAATTTTATTAGGGAAGATTTTCAAAGCACAGGAGTAGACAGTTTAGTTACAGTGGGAGTAAGAGATATCCAAGGTGAGGGATTTCCAGATGAGTATTCTGGGTTGGCTGATTCTGTATTTCTGGACCTACCCCAACCATGGCTGGCTGTTCCGTCAGCTGGGAAAATGTTGAAACAAGATGGGACCTTGTGCTCCTTTTCACCTTGCATTGAGCAAGTGCAACGCACCTGTGAAGCTCTAAAATCAAACTTTAGAGGTAAATCTATAGTATCGTTGTACTGTCATGGTTTCATCAATTCTACAGAAAAACACATTTTATTTGTTAAATCTCTGTAGTCTACGTAGGATATTTCTATGCAGTGTTTGCATGATAGAAAGTTTTTGTGTATAATTTGTTCTGGTCAAGCAGCTTATTATAAGCTCATCCCGCATCTATTTTTTCTGACACCAATGTGTATTTGCTGGCATATATAGATATTCGGACATTTGAGGTGCTCCTTCGGACATTTGAAGTTCATGAAGGGAAAATAGATAGTTGCCAGGGCGAGGAAGGTCTTTCTGTCAGGTCTCCTCCGTGTAAGAGGAGACATCGGTCAAGCGAGGGAAGCACTATGCAGGACAGCTCAATAAAAGTTAGGCCATGTGCCGATGCCAGAGGTCACACACTACAAAAAAAGGGGGCGTTTTGCAACAACTTGATCCGTTGCAAATTACAAAGAAATTCGTTGCAAATATTAATTTGCAACGGCATTTGCAACGGGCACAATCCGTTGGAACCAAATCGCCGCAAATTTCGTTTGCAACGGATAATCCGTTGCAAAATAATTTGCAACGGATTATCCGTTGCAATTTATCCAGTTGCAAATACACGGTTTGCAACGGCTCTGCCGTTGCAATGGCAACGGCGAGCCCGTTGCAATGGCAACGGCGAGCCCGTTGCAATTGCAACGGAGAGCCCGTTGCCATTGCAACGGTATGTCCGTTGCAATTGCAACGGGATGGAATATTATTTAAATATTTATATATTTAAAATCTATTTTTAATATATTTTAATTTTAATTAATTACAACTAAATCTTTTAAAAGCACTAGCAAATATTGAAATATTATTAATATTGAAAATAACATAAATATGATGGAAATAAAATTTATTATAAATTAAAATTCTTAATACACTACAGATTCGATTACATTTACATGACTAAGTAAATAAACCTGAAATTAAAAATACATATTTTAAAAGTGTTTAAGGCGGAAATGATCTACGATGTTGTTGATGAGAGGAAGATGGACCATTATATGGCATTTGAGGTTGAGGTTGTGGTTGAGGTTGAGGTTGAGGTCGAGGTCGAGGTCGATATCCTGGTGCCATTGTAGGTGATGGCATCGACGGAGCCACAGGTGATGGCATCGACGGAGCCATAGGTGATGGCATCGACGGAGCCATAGGTGTTGGCATAGTTAGACCCATATGTCCTACCAAGAGCTTAAGACAATCTTCAATGGAAGAAATTTTATTTTCCATTTGATCCAATTGCTCTTGATACCGTCTATTAGTTGTTGTGCTTGGATATGATGAATTTACCGAGTAGGTATGTGAAGAAGAACTCACATCAACTTTAGATTTAGGCATACGGGGTGCACCATATACTCGACCCTTGCTTACTCCCCCTGAAGCCTCACACCAAGCTGCTCCATCAAATGAGGGATGATTGTCCTGATCAGCTCCATATCTTGCAACCATCTCATTTGTATATTTTTCCTGGAAACAGACAAGTCCATGTCAAAATATATTAATTTGAATATGAATGATATTTCATATATATATAAAATAAAATATAAGTACTTACCACCACTATTTTAGACCGGTTATCTACAAATGTGCCGGTCTCATTTGATTTTTGATGCAAAGCAGAAAAGACCTCATCCCAGGGAAGTTCTTTCCCCCTGGCCTGTTCTTGCTACGAATATGAAAAAAAAAGTTAGCAACAAAAATATTAAACAAATTAAATTACAAGTGTTGAACAACAACATTTCATACCATACTAGCTCGATATGATGCAAATGACACAGAGCCAGCAGAATGGGTACTTATTTTCCCATCTGTTTGCTTCAATCGATTTTGTTTTGCTGTTTTGGATCGTTTGCAAAATCTATCGGTAGACCAAACATCGTTGATCATCGTATTCCAATCTTCATTTTGGATCCAAACAGGTCCTTTATCCAGGCAATCGATGATATTTGTGGTACCTATTATTGACATAGCTTTATTTCGAGCTCTTGTCAATTGTTGGTTCAAGGAAGTTCGAGCTTTATCTTCCCATATTTTACGAACAATTGCTTCATCTTCTTCGAGGAAGGCATATTTTTTCTATCACATACATATGACAATTAATAAATGTTAACATAAACACACAGATCTCAAACAACCTCATCATTTAACAAAAAACTAGTATCTCGTGCCAATCACTTGCAAAACATCTAGTTATATCAAGTTGCATCAAAATTCCACTTATGCAAGGAAGCATAAACTACATTGGAGCTCCATGCTAAAATAATACATTATAATCGATCAAGTGTGCTTGAAAACAGGAAAGTCAAAACACATATTTATACCACAACCAAAACCAAAGGAAGAAACTGCTCAACACCATCTACACCTAGCATTTACTAAGCCAGATACCTCATAGCATCCCCAGAACAGCAAAAATCCAAATCAAGAACTCATCATAAGACCCAAATCATAAATCCATATAAATTATCTTTCCCTTCAATTTCCAAACTACTAAACAAACAAGGCAAATCAATTCTCAATAATCATTCAACTACTGTTAAACATGATTGTCAAATCTCCCTCAAAAATAGTTAACAGAAAAACATACCTTGAACTCCTTAAACAGTTCATCTTTACACATGGCATCAACCTTATCCCAAGAGTGCCATGGCCCCTTGAAATTAGTTCTCAAAATTATTCCGATTTCTCTGCCACATGAAGCGTTATTGAACCTGAAAAATTAAAGTAACAAGCGTTCATGGAACAATAATGACACAAATGATAACTATGTAATAAAAATATTATACTTACTCGGATGTTCCATACAAACTGAGTTCTTTTTTTCCCGACACTGGATCGATTGCCGTGTCAAAACTCTTCCGTTTAATGCTTACACTGGTTCGAGAACAGTTTGAACCATGGATTGAATGGAGGCAATCTGGATCCTCTGAACATCGCATGTTACTACCTTCTCTTGACTCATCGAATTCTCTCTCATCACTACCATCTTCATCAACTTCATCTCCAACTCCTCCCGCATAACCTTGATGATGTACATTAAATTCTCTGAACATGTTTGTATCTTCTCGCGGGACACCTTGTGTTGCTAACAAATCTTGAAACCCGAAAGCTTCATGTACATTTAACCTCAGATGATCCTCTTGATGAGGAAATGTACTTGTAACTCGGTGTGTATAATAATCATGTACTTGATCAGGCTCGGGTTGGTGAGAAGATGCGTTCCTATCCACGGTAGATGGAGTTCTATTCGCTCTGGATGCGGACCTATCACTTCTGGAATATTGTAATATAGGTGGACGTTTAGACATCCTACAACAATTGGATTGTCGTCAATAAGTATTGTTGGTAAAAACTAATCAATATGACAATAATAAGAAATATGAACAAAAGAATATTCAATTATTCAATTAAAGTATGTTAATTAGTTTGAAAAAGAAACAAATTATTCAATTAAAGTTAATTAAAATTACATTGTATGAAAACATACCGTTCAAATGGATACATCCATCGATATTGAACGGGTCCACCAACTTGTGCCTCATAAGGTAGGTGTATTGCTAAGTGTTCCATGGAGTCGAAGAACAATGGAGGGAAAATCCTTTCAAGTTTACAAATTATTTCAATAATATTTCTCTGCATCAACTCCAAGTGTTGGACATTTAAATTAGTCGCACAAATGTCCCGAAAAAATACTGACAATTTTGTTAATGCCTCCCACAATGGTCTAGGCAAGTAAGGTCGGAACGCAACAGGAAGAAGTCTTTGCATAAAAACATGGCAATCATGACTTTTCATGCCAGAGACCTTACATTGTGCCTCTTTCACACACCGTGATATGTTTGAAGCATAGCCATCAGGAAAGGACAACTTTTTCATCCATGCCAACACTTGTTGTTGTTCTTTCTTGAAGAGATAATAAGTGGCTTTCGGTTTGTAAACTCGACCACTTGCATCTTGTTGCAAATGTAAGCTTGGCTTTTTACAATACAACTGCATATCCATCCTAGCCTTTACATTATCCTTGCTTCTATCAGGGCAATCCATTACCGTGTAGAAGATATTGTCAAAGAAATTTTTTTCTATGTGCATGACATCTAGGTTGTGATGAATTAAATTTGTGTGCCAATATGGAAGCTCCCAAAAAATGCTTTTCTTCACCCAATTGTGATACACACCAAATCCGGGAATTTTCCCACAATTTGAAGAGCTACCAACATGTCCCTCGGTGAACTTAGAAACTTCAGCTAACATTTCTAAACCAGATCGACAAGGAAAAGGAGGGAGCTCTTCAATTACTCCTTTTATAAACTTATCCGACCGATGTCTGTAAGGGTGATTCATGGGTAGGAATCGTCGGTGACAGTCAAAGAATGAATTTTTCCCACCATGTTTTAATCGAAATGCCTTACTGTGTTCCATACAATAAGGACATGATAATTTGCCATGTGTACTCCAGCCCGACAACATACCATATGCTGGAAAATCACTTATGGTCCACATCAAAGCTGCTTTTAACTGAAAATTTTCTTTATGGTATACATCATAAGTTTCGACACCTACAGACCATAACTTATTCAATTCATCAATCAAAGGTCTTAGAAAAATATCAAGGTTTTTTCCCGGATTCTTTGGCCCTGGAATTATCATTGATAAAAACATAAATGGTCTTGTCATGCACTTCCAAGGAGGCAAATTGTACACAGTTACAATTACTGGCCAACAAGAATATGAATTTGAAACCATATTAAATGGACAAAACCCATCAGTGCATAATCCTAATCGAACATTTCGTGGATCTGCCGCGAAGCTCGGATGGACTCGATTAAACTCTTTCCAAGCATATCCATCTGATGGGTGCACCATTATTCCATCATCCGACTTATGAAAATGATGTCATGTCATATCCTTGGCATGATGTGGAGACATAAATAGTCTCTGAAGTCTTGGTGTCAATGGAAAGTATCGGAGTTGCTTCTCCGCCTTGTTAGGGCCTTTACTAGTAGGGTTTCTAGGCTTGTATCGTGAACTTCCATAGAAATCACACCTTATTTTCATCTCATCAACCCCATAATACAGCATGCAGTTATTACAACACACATCATATTTCTCATAGCCAAGTCCAAGAGGCCGCATAAATTTCTTGGCATCATAAAAATTTGAAACCAAATTAGCATCATCAGGCATGCAACTCTTAGCAAATTCAGTGAATTTGTTGAAGGCATTATGAGTTAAATTTAAATTTGACTTCATATTAAGCAATTGGACACAAGCAGATAGTTTTGATTGCTTAGTACACCCATCCCACAAAGGTTCCTCTGCAGCTTTCAACAACTTAAAAAATTTAGATGCCTCTAGATTCGGAGGTTCCTCTATCACAACAGTACTCCTATCCCTATCATTATAGTATGCATCATCATCCCTCATTGCATCTAGAAATATATTTCTATATGGATTTGCATCTCCCTCATCATTCACAACACGACTAATCCCTCCTAATGAAGGTCCGACCATATTATCTGTGTCATAAGGCTCCCCGTGTACAGTCCAATTTTTGTAATAAGGTAAAAACCCTTTTCTCAATAAGTGATTACAAACATCATCTTCTTTCTGAAACTTTAGATTTTTGCATTTCACACAAGGACATCTAATTTTCCCCAATGATACATTTCTTTCAATTGAATATGCAAAATTGATAAATCTTCTAACACCCGTAATATATTCAGGATTCATACGACCATTTCTGCTACGACGATACATCCACTCTCGATCATCCATATTAATCTAGTAAACATTATAACATAGAAACATTTTAGAATGTTGAAACATTTTGTATTACGCATAATGTAAATATTTGACGCAATTCAATACTACATTAATTACGAGGCAAAGGGTACAACTATGTATCACTTGAGTTCAATCGATATCTCTAGGTTATGGATTATTCATGGCCAAGACAAAAAAAACAAAAAAACCAACAAATACTTAACAAAACATGAAACACACAACACCAAAACACATAGGAGCAACACAAAAATATGCATTAAATCGATATTCATACTCAAATGACACAATCAACAAATTACACTAACCTTTCAAGCGAATTTAATACAATTTGAAGTCAAAAGATATTGATTGATGTTCCTTTAAAAAACCCTGCGTAGAGAGATGTTGTTAGTACTTTCAGAAATTGAGTTATATTACTGACAAAAAGATAAATTAAAATCAACTAAGAAATAACCAGAGAATCATTTGCATCTTAGGCGAGAAGAACATCATTTCCTGAATCTCTTACATAATTTAATGAGTGAGCTTTGTACCACCTTCATGTTTTGTTAACTTTTATAATTTCGTGGAAGATTAACTAATGATAGCCTTCTCTTTAATTTGCTTCTGGGAAACTTGCTCCAGTTCCAAGCAGCAGCCTTAATTAATTAAAGCTAGGGTACTAATAATTAACTCTTGACTTCATCTATATTGGTTAATTAACAACAACAACAACAGCAACCACTTCGTAAATTATCAAAGCTTCCATAAAAGCCAACTAACAATAATTAAATTAAAATATATTCCTCTCATTTTTCAGCACTAACCCTTTTAATTCTCTAGTTTTGGCTCCTCTATCTTTTAGGCCAAAACAAAGGAACCGCTTTTTAGGGTTTTGTCAAAATCACTATCAAAACGAATTTAATACAAACAAGCCATCCACCAAGAGACACACTAAAATGGTATTTTTCCACAGTAAAATAATTGAAGGCACATGTTTAATAGATATAATTGGAAAGTTTTCCTTTTATGATCCATAGATTTTTCTGTATAATTGGTGAGTAATATCCTCATCCATAATTCAATGCTGCTGAGCATAAAAATGAAATCAGTCTACTATTTATAGCAATGAACATCTTGTGCCCTAAGAGGACATATTAGAAAAATCAAACCAATTTATATGATCATCTTCTCATCTCCAAAACCAAGAAAGAAACAAGCTACAGCTCAGCTCCATCAGATAATTTTTTTTTATGAAAACACCTACCTCCCCACTAATTAATCCAAATAAAGAAAAAACTAAGGTGAAGAAATATTAAAAAAAATAATTTCGGATTCAAAATTAAAAAAAAAAAATCTGTTCACTTTCTTTCAATCCCACCAACCAAACAGAAGGAGAGAGATAATAAACCCTAAACTAATTTAGAAACTAAGAAAATAAACAAAAAACTGAAAGCGGACATTTGAATTTTGAAATGGTGACCCGCACTTCGTTGTTCCACGGTGGCGTGCTGGTACTGGGTTTCAGTGCGAGAGGGGAGGATCCCGACGAGGTGGTGCTCTCGAGTTAATGGCTGATTTTTGCTCGAACCCGAGAGGGAGAGAGAGAGAGAGAGGGAGAAGGTCTTCGGGTTTTAGAGAGTGAAGGTCACCGAACCGAAAAAAGAAGAGAAAAAAAGAGAAGAATTCAAGGGAAAGAGTCGGGTTTAAAGAGTGAAGGTCACCGCTTTTTCAAGGGGAAAGAGTCGCCGAGGCTCGGAAGAAGAGAGAAGAAGGGAAAGCTAGGTCTGGTTTTCTGCTGTAAATGGGAGTAAATGTGACCGGGAAAGAGGAAGACAGTTGATATTCAATTGTTTTCAATAAAACGGTGCGTTTCACATTTGCAACGGCATTTCCGTTGCAATTGCAACGGATTGTCCGTTGCAAATGCAACGGCTTAGCCGTTGCAATTGCAACGGGTTGTCCGTTGCAAATGCAACGGCTTAGCCGCAGTAAATGCAACGTAATCGCAACAGACTCATTCCGTTGCAATTGCAACGGACAATCCGTTGCAATTGCAACGAAAATGCCGTTGCAAATAAAAAAGAACATCCGTTGCAAATGCCGTTTGCAACGGATGTTCAGTTGCAATACTTTTTTTTTTTTTTAAGTTTTGGATATTGTTTAGCAACGGAAAAGCCATTGCTAAACAATTTCCGGATGCAAATTTAGCAACGGAATTTTGCCGTTGCAAAATTCCGTTGCTAACGGCACCCTTTTTTTGTAGTGACACTGGCTAAGACTGCAATGTCTCTCATGAAGAATCTCTATCATGGACACGATTCAAGGCCTTGGTATATAGGTTTTCTCGAGTCACTTGTTTTAAATTGATTTTTTTTTAATTTTTAATATTTGGTTATTATAATTGAACTTCTTGATTTGTTTTGAAATGAATTTTAGAATTTTATTATAATCTCATATTCTGTATGATGGGTTTCATAGAATAATCATACTTAATCCAATCAATTTAGGATATCATCATCTTAAAATATAAAAAAAATAATTAAATTTTAGTCAAACTCCACTTTCAAACAGGGTGGAGTGGTAAAAGCCACAAGTTTAGTCTCAGCAACTTTACTTTTTCTACGTTGAAAGTTTCCATTCATTTTGATAATCAAGTCTAACCATCGTCTCATTACTATGAACAACTTTCTATAAAGCGTAGAGAAAAAGTTTGCTAATTTTCTCAGTTGACCGTAAGTCCATTTCTAAGAATCTTTTTTAAAGCGTGTTCACTGTTTTTAAAAATATTTTTTATTTAGAAATGTATTAAAATAATATATTTTTGTATTATTTTTTAAAGATTATTTTTGACATCAACATATAAAAATAATCTAAAAACACAAACAATTTTTAATTTAAAATACAAAATAAAAATAAAATTGTTCAAATTTTGTCAAAAACACTTTTGAAACGCAGTGCAAACATCCGGAGGATAAATTCAAACTAGAGTATTTTTCGTTTAATATTTGATTCAAAAAAATATATAAATATTGGTATATTTTCATGCATGCTATATGTTTGTTAGAGCATCGGGAATCATTGCACTCAATTTCTCAAAAATTGAAAAAAATCATTAGGACATAACTAGAAAAAAATAGAAAGTTGAAAGACTAATATCAACAGCAAAACATGAACAAAGGGTATGTTTGATATGGGTTAGGGACAGGCGATTACAAGGATAATTCTTAACCCTTACAAATGAAATCTTAGCCTTCTTTAGTCTTCAATGCGAGCAATAACCTATTCACTGACACTGTCCCTCTTGAATTAACCACTCTTCGTAATCTGACGGTTCTTTTACTTGAGAAGAACCAGCTTCACGGAGCACTTCCATCTGATATCATGTCATGGAAGTCACTAACTATTCTTAACCTGAGTCAAAATCAACTTTCTGGACAGATTCCTGAAAAGTTTGGTTTCCTACCTGGCCTCGTCAAACTGGACTTATCAGATAATCAATTTTCCGGTAAGATTCCACCCCAACTTGGTTCTCTGAGGCTTACTTTTCTCAATCTCTCTTCCAATCATCTCATGGGGCAAATCCCCACCGAGTATGAAAATGTTGCTTATGCCACTAGTTTCTTGAACAATCCTGGTCTTTGTACAAGAAGGTCATCCGTATACCTTAAGGTTTGCAATTCCAGACCCCAGAAACCAAGCAAAACTTCAACCCAATTCCTAGCCTTGATATTAAGTAGTTTGATTGCAGCCTTTCTGTTTGCGTCGTTATTTGCATTCATCACGATCAGAGTTCACCGGAAGATAAACCATATATTGGATCCAGAATGGAAGTTCATCCACTTCCATATGTTGAATTTTACTGAATCAGACATATTTTCAGGATTGAAAGAAAGAAACTTGATAGGAAGTGGTGGATCAGGACAAGTCTATCGTGTTGCTGCAAATGGATTCGGTTCTGTAGCTGTGAAAAGAATCTCGAATCACAGAAATTCAGACCAGAAACTTGAGAAGGAGTTCCTTGCAGAGATTGAGATACTGGGTACCTTAAGGCATTTGAATATTGTGAAGTTGCTTTGTTGTATCTCCAATGATAAATTGAAACTTCTTGTCTACGAGTATATGGAGAATCATAGTCTTGATCAATGGCTGCATTCAGAGAAAAAGGCAGAAAGTTCATCAGCTTCGATGAATCATGTCGCTCTGGACTGGTCCAAGAGGCTGCAGATTGCAGTGGGAGCTGCCCAGGGTCTGCTACCTCCATCACGACTGCTCGCCTCCAATAGTTCACCGAGATGTAAAGTCAAGCAATATACTGTTGGATTCTCATTTCAACGCAAAAATCGCTGATTTCGGCTTAGCAAGGATGCTCGTCAAGCAGGGAGAGCTCGCTACTGTGTCTGCTGTGGCTGGTTCCTTGGGTTACATGGCTCCAGGTGATAAGATAACACTTTTCATATTGCCACAACTTTTTTGCATCTGTTTCCTTTTCCACCACCAAATAGTTTCGTCTAAGCTCGTTATATTTTGTAACCTGAACCGCAGAGTATGCTCAAACAGTTAGAGTGAATGAGAAGGCTGATGTTTATAGCTTCGGAGTTGTCCTTCTTGAGCTAACGACAGGGAAAGCAGCAAATCACGGCGATGAGGATACATGCCTTGCCAAATGGGCATGGCGTCACATGCAAGAAGAAAAACCTATAGTCGACGTGTTAGATGAGGAGAATATTCTGCTTTTGAATTTCGATCGCTTTTGAGTCAGGCGAGTGGATAATATTTAATATGCATGAGAAATATTATAAATATTTGATTTGCTAGTATTTGGATTATGTTTCTTGATAATATATACGTTAAGTACTATTCTTGTTATGATAAAGCATAATCAATTATTGAATATACGTTCTTGATATGAGTCAATATCTGTTTGTGAATTGATAGCTCCTCATTTGATTGATATCATGAGTTGAGCCTTGAGATATGAATATATCTGTTTGATTATGATATATATATATATATATATATACCTACGGTATGCTAGTCAGAATACCCATGCTAACAGGGAAATGTTAGTCTTTGTGCACATCGTATCTGAAACCCTAGTTGGTCGGGGGAGTCACTAACCTGTGTGGACTGATCATCCCACAGTACGGAGCCTCATGCTCATTGCATTATGATTTTCTGACGAGCTATACCTATTATCTTCTTGATATGACCTATTTGAGAAATTTTCTTGTAAGAACCCCGAGCCGATTCGATAATATATTTCTCATTGTTGTATTATCTCGCATGTGTATATTAGATGTTATCTACTCACTAAGTTGTTGAACTCACCCCCTTATTATTTATTATTTTTAGGCTCGTAGCTCGTTAGCAGATCATTATCGTTGAAATTTCAGAACTTATTATTTGGTTGTAATTGACATTTTTATGTTTCTGTCTAGTTAGCGCTCCACTATTATAACAAGATTACTCAACTTTTGTATTAAGGCATTCGAATTATGTTATAAAGTCTACTTTGTTATTTCCGTTGCGTTGAACTCTGAATATGAATGTTAAGTTTGTGTATAAGTTTGAGTTCGCATAGGTGTGGAACCTTGGAGGGAGACTATGCCTATGTGCCGGTCACGGATCCGGGAATCGGGTCGTGATAGTCTATTGTCATTGATGACAATGTTGTTATCACCAGTAAAATTCATATTAGATCTACTTAATTAATAGCTTTTTAATTGCAAGCCCTGATTTTTTACTAGTGTTTGTTGAATCTTGAAACTTTGTAGTCAAAGGTTTGTTTTTGTTGCTTCATAAAGGGTTAATTATTTTTTCTTTCTGATAGAATTGGGTCTCCGGATTTTTAAAATAAAATAAAAACCAAAATGGAATGAAACCAAGGTATACTCTATTCGTGTATATGCTTTATTTATAAAGTATATTAACAATCAAATCGGTTTACCAAAGCACTCCCCTCCTCACGGCACTAACTTCTACGAGTCGAATATTAGATACAACAAATCTAGATTCCAAAATCTTTGCATCATCACCTCTATAAATCAGCCTTTCTCTGGAGTTCATCCTGCACAACATAGTTCAAACCAGAACAACAAACTCAAACCCTCCGAAATGTCGGGAAAAAAGCCCATTTTCCTTTTAATTCACTTCCTCATCCGCTTCCTTTTCCAGCATGCAGACTCCAAATTCCACGATCAAGAACAAGCCGTTCTACAAAGACTGAAACAACACTGGCAAAACCCGCTGTCTCTTGAACACTGGACCCCATCAAACACCTCTCATTGCACTTGGCCTGAAGTTGTCTGCACCAATAACTACATCACTCAGCTCATCCTTGATAACAAGAACATCTCTGGAACTATCCCACCCTTTCTTTCACACCTAAAGAGCCTCACATTTCTTAACTTTTATAACAACAATATTGTTGGGAAGTTCCCTGTGGCTTTGTATAACTTGTCCAAGTTGGAGATCTTAGACCTCTCTCAGAACTGTATTGTTGGCACAATTCCTGATGGTATAGACCGCTTGGCTCGCCTCTCATGCCTTAAACTTGATGCAAATAACTTATCTGGTGATATTCCAGCAGCCATCGGACTGTTACCAGAGCTAAGAACTCTCCAGCTTAATGACAATCAGTTTAATGGCACTTTCCCGCCAGAAATAGGCAACTTGTCTAAGCTTGAAGAGTTAACTATGGCTCACAATGGGTTTTCTTCATCAAGGTTGCCTTCCAATTTCACCCAGCTGAAGAAACTGAAGAAATTGTGGATTGCCGGAGCGAATTTGATTGGCGAGATTCCACAAATGATTGGAGAAATGGTGGCATTGGAGCACTTAGATTTATCATCTAATGAACTAACTGGGAATATTCCTGGCAGTTTGTTCATGTTGATGAATTTGAGATTGCTATATCTTTTCAGCAACAAATTATCTGGGGAAATTCCTCAGGTTGTCGAAGCTTTGAATTTGACTTTCGTCGATCTTTCGCAGAACAATCTGACAGGTACAATACCTATTGATTTTGGGAAGCTTGGCAAATTATCAGGTTTGAACTTGTTCTTCAATCAGTTATCTGGTGAAATCCCAGAAAGCATTGGTCGTCTTCCCGCATTGAAAGATTTTTTTGCATTGTTTAGCAACAATCTATCAGGGTTCAATCCCTCCAGATCTTGGGCGATACTCAGCCCTTGAAACCTTCGAGGTTCCTTCCAATAGGCTTACAGGGGAACCTGCCTGAATATTTATGCCATGGAGGTAGCTTAACAGGAGTGGTAGCTTTTGATAATAAGCTCGGTGGAGAGTTGCCAAAATCACTCGAGAATTGCAGCAGTTTGCGAACAGTAAGTATTTCGAATAACGCATTTTTTCGGCAATATTCCTGTTGGTTTATGGACAGCTTTCAAATTTGCAACAACTGATGATAAGTGATAATTCATTCACTGGTGAGCTTCCAAACGAAGTGTCAACTAGTCTTTTGCTGCTGGAGATGAGTAACAACAGGTTCTCTGGTAGTATTACCATTGAAGGGGATTCTTGGAGGAATCTGGTAGTCTTCAACGCGAGCAATAACCTATTCACTGGCACTGTCCCTCTTGAATTAACCACTCTTCGTAATCTGACGGTTCTTTTACTTGATAAGAACCAGCTTAACGGAGCACTTCCATCTGATATCATGTCATGGAAGTCACTAAATATTCTTAACCTGAGTCAAAATCAACTTTCTGGACAGATTCCTGAAAAGTTTGGTTTCCTACCTGGCCTCGTCAAACTGGACTTATCAGATAATCAATTTTCCGGTAAGATTCCACCCCAACTTGGTTCTCTGAGGCTTACCTTTTCTCAATCTCTCTTCCAATCATCTCATGGGGCAAATCCCCACCGAGTATGAAAATGTTGCTTATGCCACTAGTTTCTTGAACAATCCTGGTCTTTGTACAAGAAGGTCATCCCGTATACCTTAAGGTTTGCAATTCCAGACCCCAGAAACCAAGCAAAACTTCAACCCAATTCCTAGCCTTGATATTAAGTAGTTTGATTGCAGCCTTTCTGTTTGCGTCGTTATTTGCATTCATCACGATCAGAGTTCACCGGAAGATAAACCATATATTGGATCCAGAATGGAAGTTCATCCACTTCCATATGTTGAATTTTACTGAATCAGACATATTTTCAGGATTGAAAGAAAGAAACTTGATAGGAAGTGGTGGATCAGGACAAGTCTATCGTGTTGCTGCAAATGGATTCGGTTCTGTGGCTGTGAAAAGAATCTCGAATCACAGAAATTCAGACCAGAAACTTGAGAAGGAGTTCCTTGCAGAGATTGAGATACTGGGTACCTTAAGGCATTTGAATATTGTGAAGTTGCTTTGTTGTATCTCCAATGATAACTCGAAACTTCTTGTCTACGAGTATATGGAGAATCATAGTCTTGATCAATGGCTGCATTCAGAGAAAAAGGCAGAAAGTTCATCAGCTTCGATGAATCATGTCGCTCTGGACTGGTCCAAGAGGCTGCAGATTGCAGTGGGAGCTGCCCAGGGTCTGTGCTACCTCCATCACGACTGCTCGCCTCCAATAGTTCACCGAGATGTAAAGTCAAGCAATATACTGTTGGATTCTCATTTCAACGCAAAAATCGCTGATTTCGGCTTAGCAAGGATGCTCGTCAAGCAGGGAGAGCTCGCTACTGTGTCTGCTGTGGCTGGTTCTTTGGGTTACATGGCTCCAGGTGATACGATAACACTTTTCATATTGCCACAACTTTTTTGCATCTGTTTCCTTTTCCACCACCAAATAGTTTCGTCTAAGCTCGTTATATTTTGTAACCTGAACCGCAGAGTATGCTCAAACAGTTAGAGTGAATGAGAAGGCTGATGTTTATAGCTTCGGAGTTGTCCTTCTTGAGCTAACGACAGGGAAAGCAGCAAATCACGGCGATGAGGATACATGCCTTGCCAAATGGGCATGGCGTCACATGCAAGAAGAAAAACCTATAGTCGACGTGTTAGATGAGGAGATCAAGGAACCGTGTTGCGTGGATGAGATGTGCGTTGTTTTCAAACTCGGGGTGTTTTGTACGAGCATTTCGCCATCTGAAAGGCCTAACATGAAGGAGATTTTGCAAATCTTGCTTGGTAGGAACCCTCGATGGGTCTGTGGAAGGAAGAATATGAGACACGCTGAGCACGCTTCCACTCCTCTGCTCAACTCCTCAAAGAGCGATGGCAGTTTGGCATCCAGCAATGGCTAGTAAAGAGCAATCATATCCACCTCTGGAGTTCAGATTGTAAAATATCAGTCGTTGTGCATGGTAATATAATGAACTAGTGTTGTAGAATAATGGGACCCTCTAAATCTCTGGATGAGGATTCCGCACCTGTGGCTTTGTGTACGTATGATCTTCTTTTGAGCATCCTGAGTTCTGCTATAATTTATAAACCCAGTAGTTTACTACAGCTCTAGTTAGTAAGTGAAGATTTAGATTTGATTTGATCACTAGTAGTAAGAGTTTGATCAAGTAGTATGAGTTTGGAATTCAAGTGTTTGCTCTTTTTATGATTTCAGGTTTAAGTCTTGTATTTGTTAATATAATAATCACTGGAAGGTTACATGATTATCAATTTAACAGCTCGTGGAATTAATCGAGATGCACACAAACTGGTCTGGACACTAACATTAAAAAAAAAAGATTTACATAAAAAAAAAGTTTCTCCCACAAAACATATATAGCTGGGAATGGTAAGATATTTTACCTAATTTTTTTCAAGAAAATAAATAATAATAATAATAATAATAAAAAAAAAAAACAATTGAATTGGCTCCTCAGAATTTAGTGGCTCCATGACCGTAGAAGCCCCTATGGTTTTGAATATTGTAAGCCATAAGAACTGGCTATTACTGCCAAGGTCTTGGGTCACACATTTTGTTGAAGATTGAAGAAGATTTGTTTCCAAGTCTGCTACTGAAGATTTGAAGATCATGAAGAATATTTAATTACTATGTTTGTGTTTCAATAAAGATCAAATTGTATTGATCATAACATTTTTATATTTCCTGTTTTAAGCATTTTTATTTTCCAGTTTTGATGAAGAAATTGTAATAGTCTAGAATTACCATTCTTGTATTCAATTTTCTTCTATAAATAAAATTCAAGGGATGAAAGTAACCTCAAGTAATTCTGCCCTTTATTCTGTGTCTTTTGCATCAATTCATTGTTCTTTACACGTTACAAAATCTGGGAAAATTCTGGACAAGTTCTCGATTTTAATGCACTGATTTGAACAGTGCTTGTTTTTCTTGCGTCATACACAAAACCTGACAGTGATTTGAACAGTAACTGTTCTTCACTGAATTTTGATTTCCAACAAATGGTATCAGAGCAGATAGGGATCTTTGAAAGGGATTGAGTGAAACACGAGTGAATTAGGTGAGATTTTTTTCAAAGTAAATTAAATTTTGAAAGGGGAAGGAGAGTGAAACACGAGAGGGATTTTTTTTTTGTCAAATCTTTACACAAGGATTTGTTTGTTTCATCTGGTTCTCAATTGCACAAAGGCTTCGCAGCAGCAATTGAGTGCTATTTTTTTTCAACTAATCATAGTTGAAATCTGCAGAATGGACTCGACGAATTTTTCTTCGAAATCACCAGTGTTCACTGGACACAATTTTGGAATCTAGGCAGTGAAGATGGAGGCTTATTTGAGGGCCTTTGATTTGTGGGAAATAGTGGAGAATGACAGGCAACCAAATCCACTAGGAAACAATCCCACAGTTGCACAAATTAAATTCTTCAATGAAGAAAAAGCTAAGAAATTTAAAGCTCTCACCTATCTGTACAATGCAGTAAGTGAAGAGATCTTCACAAGGATCATGACATGCAAGACTGCAAAGAAAACTTGGGACAAGTTGAAAGCTGAGTTTCAAGGGGATGAGAAATCAAGGAAAAAAGCAAGTTTTAAACTTGAAAAGGCAGTTTGAAGGTTTGAGGATGAAGGAGTCCGAAACCATTAAAGACTTCTCCTCACACATCTCAAAACTTGTAAATCAAGTGAGACTGTTAGGAGAAGATTTTCCAGATTCGTGAATTGTGGAAAAAGTCTTGGTAAGCTTGCCTGAAAAATTCGAGCACAAAATCTACTCATTAGAAGACTCAAAAGACTTTGCTGAAATGAGTCTTCAAGAGTTTGTCAATGCTCTACAAGCTGTAGAACAAAGACAAATTTACAGGCAAGAGAGAACTGGTGAAGAAGTTTTTGTGGCTGGGTTTAGAGGCAAACATAAACCAAAGAATTCCTTCAAAGGAAACTATGATGGGAGAAGAGACATTGATGGAAGAAGAGAGAGTGGAAAAAATTGGCAACAAAGAACTTGGCAACCAAATCATAGCAGCCATAACTTCAAAGGAAAAGAGAAGAAAGAAAACTTTCCCCCATGCAAATACTGTCAGAAAACCAACCACCTTGACACTTGGTGTTGGTTGAAGAACACACAATGCTGAAATTGTAAACAATTTGGACATCTGCAGAAATTCTGCAAAAATCCAGTAGCTGCTAGACAGGTATATATTGCTGATGCCACAGAAAATAAAGAAGAGCAATTATTCATGGCTATGGTTAAACAAGAATGCAACCTAACTGAGGTAAGAACTTCTACTTGGCTCATAGATAGTGGTTGCACAAATCACATGTCTGCAGATTTGAGCATATTTAAAAACTTGGATAGAAGTTATGTGTCCAAAGTAAAGATTGCTAATGATGAATATGTTGAGGTAGAAGGCAGGGGGGATATTGAAGTTGAAACTATGGCTGGTACAAGAATTTTAGAGAATGTGTTATTTGTACCCAAAATTAAACAGAATTTAGTAAGTGTAGGGCAATTGCTTGAAGAAGATTACTCATTGTCTTTTAACAAAGGCATATGTAAAATTAGAGATTGCCAAGATAACTTACTACTCTCAGCTAGGATGGTGAACCGCAGCTTCAACCTTGACTGGAAAGAAGCTTACATGAGCATGAGCACTAGTGACTTCACAAAATCCATATTATGGCACAAAAGGTTGGGACACTACAACTATGCAATTTACCTTAAAGAGAATGGCTGATTTGAAGATAGCCTTAGGGTTACCAGAAATTCAAGAACATGGTGATGTATGTGAAGCTTGTTTGCTGGGAAAACAAACCAAGAGTGCCTTTAACAAAAGTACCTTTAGAACAACTACAAAACTCCAGCTGATACACACTGATTTGTGTGGTCCAATGCACAATGAATCTTTATATGGTGCTAGATATTTTCTCTTGTTTGTTGATGACTTTAGCAGATTCTGTTGGGTGTATTTTCTAAAGAATAAAAGTGAAGTATTTGAAGAATTTGTAAAGTTCAAAGCTGCAATGGAAAGGGAAACAGGTTGCAAGTTAAAGATGGTGAGGTCTAATAATGGAGGAGAGTTCACCTCTCGAAAGCTTGAAGATCACTTGACAAAAGAAGGAATCAAACACCAATTAACAGTCCCCTACACCCCTCAACAGAATGGGATAAGTGAGAGGAGAAATCGAACCTTGATGGAGATGGCAAGATGCTTGCTTTATGAGAAGAAATTACCCCTAAAGTTCTGGGCTGAGGCAGTCAGCACCTCTGCATACCTTCTAAACAGAATGGTGACCAAGGTTTTAGGGGACAAAACCCCTTTTGAATGCTGGTATAATTCTAAACCCAATCTTGAACATCTAAGGGTTTTTGGTAGTCCTTGTTATGTGTTGCAGCCTGATGTTAAAAGGAAGAAACTGGATCAAAGAGCTGAGGTAGGGATTTTAATTGGCTATAGCTCGAAATCTAGTGGATACAAGGTCTTTGATCTAAAAACAAACAAGGCTATAATAGCAAGAGATGTAAGGGTTGCAGAAAATAACACATGGAATTGGGATGCTGAAGTAAGTGAAGAACCTAAATCTGAAATTCAGTATCAAACTGAAATACCAGATGATGATGATGATGAACTTGACAGCATACTTGTGAGAGGGACAAGGCTGTTAAGTGATGTTTATAACAGGTGTAATCTTGCTGAGATGGAACCTAGTGATGTGGAAGATGCTATGAATTCACAGGTTTGGATGGCAGCAATGAAGGAGGAGTTAATGATGATTGAAAAGAACCAAACCTGGAAATTAGTTGACAGACCTGCACACAAGAATGTAATTGGGGTGAAATGGATTTTTAAGACTAAATTGAATGCAGATGGGAGTGTAAACAAATACAAAGCAAGGCTGGTGGTCAAAGGCTACTCTCAAGAACCAGGTATTGACTATAATGATACATTTGCCCCGGTATCAAGACTTGATACTATAAAACTGTTGATGATTCTAGATGAACAAACAGGATGGCTAGTGTGGCAATTGGATGTTAAGTCTGCATTTTTAAATGGCACACTTGATGAAGAGATATACATTGAGCAACCAGAAGGATTTGAAGTGGATGTTACAACCAAAAAAGTATATCTTCTAGAAAAAGCCTTGTATGGGCTTAAACAAGCTCCTAGAGCTTGGTATAGCAAATTGGATGAGTATTTGCTAAGTTTGGGGTTTGAAAGAAGCATGAATGAACCCACATTATATGTAAAAAGGGTTACTGATCACATCTTGATTGTTTCAGTGTATGTTGATGAGTTGTTGATTATAGGAAATGAAGAAAACCTAGTGGAAGAATTCAAGATCAACATGAAAAACAAGTTTGAAATGAATGAACTTGGGCTGCTGTCATATTTCCTTGGTATGGAAATTACACAAACCAATCAAGGAAGCTTTTTATGCCAAAAGAACTTCACCATGAAGTTGCTGAGCAAGTTTGCAATGGAAAATTGCAAACCTGTCAGCACACCTATGACAGTAGGATTGAAACTGTCAAAGGATGATGGTGCTGCTCAAGCTGATGGGAGGATTTATAGGAGCTTGATTGGAAGTTTATTGTACTTAACAGCTACACGCCCAGATATAGTGTTTACAGTAAATTATCTATCAATATTCATGCAAAATCCAAGCCAAATCCACTTTGTTGCTGCAAAAAGGGTCCTGTTGAGGCTGGAAGTGATGAAGAGATGCCAAGCACCTCAGGATTCTGTTTTTCAATGGGGGGAACCATATTTTGTTGGAATTCTAAGAAGCAAACAATGGTGGCTCATTCCACTGCTGAGGCTGAGTACATTGCTGCATATGTGGCAACAAATCATCTGGTTTGGCTAAGGAAAATATTGGGTGAATTAAGCTTTGAACAAGCTAATCCTACAGTGTTATGGTGTGACAATATGGCTGCAATAGCCATATCCAAGAATTCTGTTTTTCACAATAGAACCAAGCACATGAAGATAGAATTTCATGTAATTCGGCAATTTCAACAAGAAGGGGAGCTGGAAATGAAATATTGTCCTACACATGAACAATTAGCTGATTTGTTCACCAAATCATTAGCCAAAGAAAGGTTTGAAGATCTTAGAGAGAAGATTAGAATGATAAGTCCTGCAGCCTTCGATCCAAGGAGGAGTGTTGAAGATTGAAGAAGATTTGTTTCCAAGTCTGCTACTGAAGATTTGAAGATCATGAAGAATATTTAATTACTATGTTTGTGTTTCAATAAAGATCAAATTGTATTGATCATAACATTTTTATATTTCCTGTTTTAAGCATTTTTATTTTCTAGTTTTGATGAAGAAATTGTAATAGTCTAGAATTACCATTCTTGTATTCAATTTTCTTCTATAAATAAAATTCAAGGGATGACAGTAACCTCAAGTAATTCTGCCCTTTATTCTGTGTCTTTTGCATCAATTCATTGTTCTTTACACGTTACAAAATCTGGGAAAATTCTGGACAAGTTCTCGGTTTTTATACACTGATTTGAACAGTGCTTGTTTTTCTTGCGTCAGACACAAAACCTGATAGTGATTTGAACAGTAACTGTTCTTCACTGAATTTTAATTTCCAACAAATGGTATCAGAGCAGATAGGGATCTTTGAAAGGGATTGAGTGAAACACGAGTGAATTAGGTGAGGTTTTTTTCAAAGTAAATTAAACTTTGAAAGGGGAAGGAGAGTGAAACACGAGAGGGATTTTTTTTTGTCAAATCTTTACACAAGGATTTGTTTGTTTCATCTGGTTCTCAATTGCACAAAGGCTTCGCAGCAGCAATTGAGTGCTATTTTTTTTCAACTAATCATAGTTGAAATCTGCAGAATGGACTCGACGAATTTTTCTTCGAAATCACCAGTGTTCACTGGACACAATTTTGGAATCTAGGCAGTGAAGATGGAGGCTTATTTGAGGGCCTTTGATTTGTGGGAAATAGTGGAGAATGACAGGCAACCAAATCCACTAGGAAACAATCCCACAGTTGCACAAATTAAATTCTTCAATGAAGAAAAAGCTAAGAAATTTAAAGCTCTCACCTGTCTGTACAATGCAGTAAGTGAAGAGATCTTCACAAGGATCATGGCATGCAAGACTGCAAAGGAAACTTGGGACAAGTTGAAAGCTGAGTTTCAAGGGGATGAGAAATCAAGGAAAATGCAAGTTTTAAACTTGAAAAGGCAGTTTGAAGGTCTGAGGATGAAGGAGTCCGAAACCATTAAAGACTTCTCCTCACACATCTCAAAACTTGTAAATCAAGTGAGACTGTTAGGAGAAGATTTTCCAGATTCAAGAATTGTGGAAAAAGTCTTGGTAAGCTTGCCATGAAGAATTCAAGAATCAATCTTTTGTATATTATTCCTTCTTGATAAATACAAGAGAAGCACTGCTTCTTATATAGTTAGTCTTCCTACAGAATAGAAAATAAAAACTGGCAGTAGAAGACTTACAATGTAACTACACAACTGGGTGTTCTAAACACGAAAATAAACATGTGGACGATAATTACAATCAAAGATAATTACAACTTGCTACAGTTTTGCTTCTCTGTTTGCTGAATGCTACACGTTTTAATATTGCTCTTGTTTGCTTCTCTGTTTGCTGAATGCTTCCGGATGGTGAACCGAATCAATCTATAAGTTAGCGGATCATCGATGAAGTCACTGTGATCATGGATCAAATTCCTGATTCAACTTTTTTTCCATCTTGAGACTGGACCGTCTCTAACTATCAGGTGACAAAATTCTCGGCTCTCCAATTTTATGGATTCTGGCCCTGGCCAGTTGGTCTTCGTTGCTTGTTGCGGGCTTCCAGGATTCTGTTTTTTTTTTTTTCCTGACAAAATTCCAACTCGGCTCACCTTATCCGTTTTGAGCACGGAAAATACAGAAATTTTCTAACAGCCAAATGGAAAAGAACCTGAGGTGCAAGACTTCAGGTCAAGTCAAGTCAACCGCGTCTGTCTTGATTGTCACGTGCTGTGTCCCACTGTCCTCACCTTCAATGTTTCACATCTAACACACTTCTTCTGCAGGGTAAAACTCGAGCAGGGATGATGTTTTTTGTTTTGTTAAACGGTATCTTGCACAATTTTAGCAGGTACTGGTTTGATGGCCCGCACTTTGTTGCCGACGGAGCAAACAATTTTTATAACTATTTAGATTAAAATATAATATTTTTTTATATGTAAAGTTTGATATAATAAAACAAATCAAAATACCCTGTCATAACAACAGTAACATCGAAGTGTTAACTTCTAAAATTATCATCAATATTATTGTCAAAACAATAACACTTATTAAAATACCTCGAGAGAAAAAAAAAAGCAAGTAAGAACAAAAACTCAATTATTATTATTATTATTATTATTATTATTATTATTATTGTGTTAAACACACTTATATATACATGGAGAAAAGTAGGGATTATTCTAGAAATATTAAAAAAAAGAGTATAAGGGCTGAAATGAAAATCAAATATAAAGGGATTAAAATCAAAAATTAAAAGTTTAAGGGCTGAAATGAAAATCACATTTATTAACATTTTGAATTAAAGGACAAAGTTGCAAAATTGAAACTTCTGTACCGAATATATTAAGTTTTTTCAACCCAATCCGGAAATTAAAAGGAGGACCGAAGTGAAACATTAACATTGAATAAATTGCAATCGAAGGACCCAATCAAACTAAATCAAAACTTATATAACAGAAATCAGGACCATAGACAAAATTAAAAGTCAAGGGACCAAAGTGAAACGAAACTAAAACCGGGGGCCTCTTCAGCACTTTTACATGCAGGAGAGAGAGAAACGGTGAAACCAGCTTTAACCGCCCACCGCCGCGTTCACGCCCATCGTGTGACAAAACGCACCGCATCGTGGGAGGAAAAATCAAGAGGAGGCGCACTAACCGAGACGCCGGTAGTCCATTTCCGACCACCTTATCAGCCTTCACGCGCCCCCCGAAATAGGCGTGGGGCGGAATCATCTGTCGGTCGCGTGTCCCGCGACGCCAACAGATATTTTGAAAAAAAAACTAAAAATGGTCAATTATCGGGCTACACCTGTGCCTAATTCACCAATTTTGTCTTATTATGGGCTATATCCGTAGTTAGCCATTTTAAAAAATATTTAAAAAAAAAGTTGCGGCGGACCGGACCGGTTCGTACGCGTGCAATTACATCCATGACCCTCAACCGGAACCGTTTTTTGTCCTATTAGCGGGGGCAAACCGTTAAAACACTGTTCACAACAAGAAAAAAAAAGGGTGGATCGAACTTCGCTAGCGACGCATCGCAGTCGAAAAAATATCTACTCCACGAGTGCAATGAGTCCGGGTGTTACGAGGGAAACACCGAGCTCTTTTTAGATTGTTTTTATAATGTCACTAGGGTTGCGAACAATCTATCCAGTGGGCTGGCATTGATTATATAACCTGTATCTCATGATTTTGGGCTCTAAATTTATTTATTTAACGTGATTATCAAAGAAGGTTATGGAGATCTTATCAAAAAACAAGACGTTGGTCATATAACTTTGGTGATGTATAATCTGGATTTTTTGCTTCAGGGACTCAGCTTTATCCTGCCTCCAGGAATCTGCCTGCGGGGAGGATGGAGCTCCTCCCTTGAAGTCTCTTTCTGGTTCATGTTGATAGTCTTCCCGTTTGGATTACGTTTAGTTGATTGTTGCGTTGGTTGACAGCTGATTTCTTTGTCCTCAGAAAACTCGTCTTTCATGGTGGGATCATCTTCACTGGGGAAGATGCTTAAGTGTACAGAAGCATAGTAGCCCTTCCTGGGGGTCAATCTTATGGTCATCCAATCAAAACGAGCTTTAACCTGACTAAAACGCTTGTAGGGTTATGATCGTGGAAAATTAGTGCCTGTCAAATCTGATTTTAATTGTCATTTTTTTCTCAAATAAAGCCGGAACGATGTTATCACTCCCGCGGACCAAAGTGGAGACTATACTTTTCCTATTGGAGATATATGGTAAATGAGCAATCATGGAGTGCTTTGCTCAGGAATTCCAGATTGTTTAAGAGCCTAAATTAAATTATTTGGTTGTTAGGATGTAAAGGATATGGATGGTTGACTGGAACTTGGAAGGAAATGGTTTTCCTCCATTATCGGAAGAACTCATACGTGAGAAAGCCGATGATATTCCCCTGGTTTTTAGTTTTTATTCCTATTTCTTTCATCCCCTCAAGGTTGCATACTGTAACCTGTCCAGATATAAGATACTGTGAAAAGATGATATTGCCTATTTGTGGAAAAAAAGCTTTCTATTTCTCCTCAATCCTGTGCCAAATGAAATTTACGTCAGAAATAGCCGTGACAGATGACTTAACCTGCAGAAATCAGCTAGCACAAACATTTCTTAGCTCATATTCTTCCTCTCACTTTCCTCTCCCTGTTAAGAAAACAGTGTCAGGGCTTCAATTCTCCCATTGGTAGGTTGATTTTTTTTGGACGTGAGGAAACTCCATCCCCGGAAAACGTATTTTGTGGGTTCGGGTGAGCGAGTAAAACCCTTGCTGTCTAAGATTCTTACTAAAATACATATCCTGACTTGAACTCGAGACTGATGCCAGATGAAATCTACTTCAGAAATAGCTGTCACAGATGACTTCAGCTGCATATATCAGCTAGCACAAACATTTCTTAGCTCAGATTCTTCCTCTCACTTTCATCTCCCTGTCAGGGCTTTAATTCTCCCATTGGTAGGTTGATTGACTATGCACGAGCAGGACTGCTATAAAAAAGTGGTCAAGTCTTCCACTATCTATGGTGGTGTTTTCAAGAATTGACTGTCGTTTTCCAAGTTTTTCCAAGTTTTTGTTGTATTGTCATCAAAAGATGCAGAGATGTATGGTGCCAGGCATGGTGTGGGGAATGGCATTCTTGTTGTTTAGCTTACGACCAAAAACAGGTAGCTGGTGCTTGGAAGAGCTTCTCCATGTCATTTTTCACTCTAGTTCGAACAGCTATTTAGCCCAGGAAGAAATAACTTAATCGGGTTGATCAAGGGTTACCCTATGTTAAGGATTGTATTTTAACCTGAATTTGATGAATACAGATGGTAGGGATATGATAATAATAATAATTATAATTATAATAATTGAGATAATTAGTGCATGAAAGTCAATAAATAATTTGTCTTAATTGAAGAATAATGTATGAATATAGTATAAACTCAATCCATTAATATCTATTGCCATCCCTGGTTCATTCAAACAACAAAATTTCAACAACATGGGAAAGTTTTTAAGGTATAACATATATTTTTAAACTATATGGAAACCACAAAAACTATGTAAAAATTCTTGTTAACGAGGGATGAAATGATACATTATTGTGACTTTAGGTGTGTATCCTTAAATAGTCTAAAGTTATAATTGACAATCACATCGTTATCATATCACTGTATAAACACATCCATATTATTCAGGTTTTGGTAAATAGCCTTGAAACTCACGGTTACGAATCTTAAAATCTTATATTTTTTTTAATTAAGTTTTGCTCTACAAATATGAACCACATATCTTTTCTTTTTTTTTGGTTATTATGATTACTTAAATGTTAAAGGGTCTCCTAAACTTATAGAGGGAATATATTGATATATTTTAGAGCTCTCTCTCTCTCTCTCTCTACATATATACTTTTTATTTTCATAGTGTATTAACCATTAAAAAATGATCTCATTGAGGCACTTCCTAACACCACTTAACTTTATTTGTTTGAGTTTAATGTGCACATGACTTAGGAAGGCACCTCCACCATTTTTTAGACCTTTAAAAAAGATTAGTGTCACATACAATAAATATAAATGCCTAAAATATTCAGTATCGTTAGTCACACTGTTAATGAGAATGATATTTTCAATCTTTTAGTGAACCGTAGTATTGTTCTTCTTCACACAACACACATTAATATATTTGAAAAAAATATAATTTGATTGGTCATAATCACCACCTTCTAGTTAAGAAAATAAAATAATTTTTTTACTTGTCCTATATATTTTATCTTATTGTTGTCATGCCCATATGGTTTCATTCTTATTGGCCATTATATGACATGTAAAACGTGAATGTAAACATATAAAATAATAGAGACATTTTGTTACCAGTATGTCTTGTCATGTGTTAAATGACTCATACATGTATTTATTTTAATATACACATATAATCTTTTTAACAAGCAAGCATGTACCCCAACACCTTTTCTAAGAAGATATTAATTATTAGCCTCACCATTTTTTTTTAATTATTATGACAAAAGAATTTAGGAGAAGTAAACCAAAATATTAAAGTCATTATATGATTAAACTAAAATTTACTACACACTCAAAATATTAATATTTTTTCCATGTATTTTATTATTTTCTACAAGTATGACTAACCACGTGTCAATTATTTAACATTTTTGGTATTTCTACACAAGGTGATTTCTTGGAAAGTCAAGTATGGATAACCATATCTATTTGAATAGATTGACCATAAAAGCATCTATATCCAAATAATCATCTAGTTTAGTTGGGTTTGTTTGCCTTACCGTACACGAAATGTTTTCACATGGAAATTAGGATTAACCCAATAATAATTCTTGAAGAACATTGACTTTATATTATATTCGAACAAATTCCCCTTAAAGTTTTTGAAATTAAAGTTAGTTTAGAAGATCAACTGGACCAACCATTTAGAGCCTGACTTGTCCAGTAAAAAATGGGAAGTACTTCTTTTAAAAATCATACTACTATTTTCTTTAATTTTTATTCAATATCATTGATTTTCCACTACCTTAGCATAATAAACCACATTGAATGAGTAAAACAATTATGAGCGGTAAATCTTATCGGACAACTTGTTATCAGAACAAAGAAAAAGATACTAGAAAATAAGCTCGTAACCAAGTTAAGCTCAAAACTAGGTATCCACCATCAATTAGAAAGAAAGAAATAAAGAATAAGAATAGTACTCCAAAATTATACCATTCAAGTGAAAGGCAAGAGCAACATTTTTATTGACCCAAACAATATAGCTGAATTTATACCAAATACCTCTAACACATAAAAAACATATTTTATTTAAATAAGCAAATAAAATTTGTCAGCTTTATAAAGGCCCTATTTGTTAGATCAAGCTATCAAAATAACTAAATAAGCAAGCCACTAGAAGTTATTTTGTCAAATGATGAGGTATGTAAAACACATGCTGAACAACAAAAGACATGTCTATCTAATAAACATGTTTATATCCAGGTCCATCTTACTTTAGTAAGTATACATTCTCTTTTAGCTCAATATGAACACTAACATTTTTAGTGGTGCTCTCTATTTATTTAGCCACATAGCTTAGAAGCCTTAAAATACATTGGTTTGCATACCAAAAACATCGAGCATTTATTCTTTTTATCTAATAGCCTAACTTATGAGCCTCAAACATACATTCCCTATGTACTTTGCATGTACACTAAGAACCTCAAGTGTCTAGTTTACTTGTTTGACCTCAAGTGTACATTCCCTATGTACTTTGCATGTACACTAAGAACCTTAAGTGTCTACTTTACTTGTTTGATATTATAGCTCAAGAGCATCATGCATACATTATTTAATTGCCTGACAATCCAACTAAATAATACCAGCTGTTCATTGAGAAATGATTATTTTAGAGCCACATTCCTTTAATAATCTTATTCCTTTAGAAGTATAAGTCATCTAGGAACTAATAATCATATTCTTTTGGGATCTATGTTGTTTTAAAAACCATATTCCTCTTAAAGTCATATTTCTTACAAAACCTTATTCCTTTAGAAATCATATTCCTTTGGGCTTAAAAACCATATTTCATAGGTATAAAGGCATCCAACTTTTATCGTTAATGAAAAAAATCATTGTCGAGATATAAATGTTGTATCTCTTAAGGTACAATAAGCAACCTCTAAGTATAAATGGATTCACCTTTTCTAGTTATATAGATACACAATTTTCCCTAGTATAAAAGCATCAAACTTTTTTAGTTATTAGGAAAACACCTTGGCCAAATATAAGGTCATATTTATTTAACTATAATGAGTTAACTTGCCCAAGTATAAAAGTACCCACCTTACCCAGACTCTCTTTGGCAACGTCTTCTTTATGATCATGTGTGTCCCTCCTTAATGAGACTTGCTAATTCATTCTTTTTTTAATGGATCAATCACGTGTATCTTTTTCATATTATCTAGTAGTGTGTTTATTTTCAATAAAACTTGGTCTTGCATTCATATTTATAGACTATATACTCAAGTAGTTGGACTTGTTGTGTCAATTTCTCATTGTCAAACTAACATTTTTTCCTCTTAGATTAACCTTATACCATTTCTTGATGGAATAAACAAAAATCTTCATCTCTCAAACTAATCTTGTACCCATCACTAGGCTAACCTAACTTTCTAATATAAAACCGGTTATGTATACTCCTTTAATGGATTAACCATATATTATTTAACAATTACTTTACTCATAAACATTAATTTTTAACTATAAACATTAATGTACCCAAATGAACAAGTAATACACCTTTATTAGATAGAAAACATCTATTGAACACACATGTCCTTAAAAATCAATATTATATACTATTAATCCCATCACTTACCTAAAAAGCATGACATCCTTTAACTTGATCATATGACTATTCTCATAAAAGGCAAGACTTATAGTTTAAGGATTACTTTTACAATAGCCTCATTTATCTTTTGAAATTTTGTTTTACAACAATTCTATATTGGTTAAAGCTATATAACGGGACTTTGGTCGTAAAAGAGCATCTTTTTATTATATATGTCTTTCCATATACAAGAGTTACAATTTATTTATATTTGTAATCCACTTTAGCCTAAAAGGAACATATTTTAATAATTGTAATCCATTTTAGCCTAAAATATATATTTTTAAAAGAAGTTTTTCTATAATCACATCACCAAATTAGAGAAAATACTCTTTCATAGGTGTGTAGTTACACCATGCATAGGAATAAAGTCATTATTCCACTTAGTACAAAAGGTTATATAGCAAACTTTTAAAGTCATCTTAGATAATATTTTAGTCGCCTCAAGAAGCACGTTAGTTGCTCATTCAACTTGGAATATCTATTATCTATTTTTTATATTTTTTTATATACTCATAATCACTTCACTTTCCAAAGTCATGGTGCATTTAGGTAACTCTTAAAACAATATTGCTAAACAATTTAAACTTGATAAGTCATATATTTAAAGTTTATGTCCATTCAAATTACATTATACAAGAAAAACATTCCATCTCAAAATGAGGAAATCTCACTTTGAGACAGGGGTAATTGATGAAGGATGAAATTTAAGTTTTATAAAACCTACAAGATTGAACTTGTAGTGTTCATATGATCTAACAAGACAATACCCTTGGATTTAGGGTTAGCGAACATTCCACAAAGACCAAACCATAGACAAAACTTGTACACCTAAATCCATTTCTTGAACCTAAATGCACAATCTTTTGGTCAAACTTCATCTACTCAACACTAACCTCGAGGAAAAGCCTATATGTTTTAAATGATGACAATCTCTTTAATCAAATGTCCCTAAAAAATTGATCTCATTATTGTCATCAATACACGACCCATAAAACCTAAAGACACAACAACCTTTATAGTGTTTTGTTATCACTTTAGGCATTTCGTCAACTGGTCCAAATTTATAAATGACAAGTAGACCATTATACTCTTGCATGAACACCCATATAGGTTCAAGGTCTTATAAACAATTTTGAACTTTAAGATAAAAGATCTTTTCCATCATAAAAAAAAACTTCATTTTTCTCCACTTCAAACTTTGCTTTGTAAATACACACAACATAACCTCCTAATGTTTTTTTTCCTTCATCATCAATGCTAACTTAAGTATTGAAAGGTCTTATAAACTAGTAAAAATAAACCATGACACATTTTAGAGAGATATTTTCTATATCCTTTTTTTCCTTCTAGTATAACTATTAGAAGTGTTAAAAAAACTTACCAACTAAGAAAACCAAAAAAATAAATTTAACTGAACAAAGAAAAAAACTAACATAAAAACAAGAAAAAACCAGTCAATATGGTTTGATTTTGGTTTCAAAAAATTAAAATCAAGTGAACAAGTTCAACCAAATAAACCAATAATAAAAAAAGAAGAAGATTGCAATCCACCCAAATCACTATAACAACCAACCCTTCCCTTTCTTTCTCTCTCACCTCCTATCTCTATTCTCCACTCTCAATTAAACATCATTTAATTATAGTCCAAAAAACTTCCCTTATAGAAAACCTCAAGGAACCTAAATTGAAAATTTTCAAAAACAAATAAAGAAAGTCTAGGGTTTTGAAACTTTAAATAGGAAAAGAATTTTAGGGTTTTGAAACTTTGAATAGAAAATGCATTAATGCCCTTGATGGCTTAAGATTAGGTATAAATAAATAAAGGGTGTAGTAGTAACTTGTAAAATATAAATAGAAAAAAAAATTAAGAGAAGTAACCTGGAAATTTAGAGAGGAGAGAAACGGAAGAGAGAAGAAAGGAGAAGAGAACAGAGGAAAGGAGAAGGAAGGAGGAGAAATAAATATTAAGATAATGTGTATGTGTTATTATGTAAAAGTATTATTTAATAGTTAAGCTAATTGCTTGCATTGGTGATTAGGGTTTGTAGATTTTATTTGAATTTGATGGATGAATGGATTAAGATGTTAAGGGTTGAATGGTTTGGGTAATGATTAATAGGTTTGATTGTAGATGATTTTGAAGATTTTGATGTGTTTGGTTTAAGAAAATATTGAGAAAATGGTGAAAAACCCTTGCTGGAATTCTGGGCTGGAGGTTGAAGATGAAAAAAATTCATTTTAGTGCTTTTGGTGAAAATTGCAGTTTAGTCCCTGAACTTTGGAAAATTGCAGTTTAGTCCCTGAACTTTGGAAAATTGCAGTTTGCTCCCTGGAGTGGAATTTGAGTATTTTAGATTGGTTTGATGGATAATTAAGACTTATTTGATGAGTTATTATTAATTTTACTAATTGTGTATCTTGAACTAGATTTAGAAAGAAACCATTGTTTTTAGGTTTTGCGAGAAATAGATAGTTTAATTCAAAACACATAGGATTATGAGTTGAACTCTTAGATATGTTTACTAAAGGTATTATACTTCTTTTGAGTCATTTTTGAGTATGTATTTTTTTATATATTCAGATAATCCTGATATTCTGCCCGCGGTACGTCAGTAGGATTCCGACAATATTTTGCTTTTGAATTTTGATCGCTTTTGAGTCAGGTGAGTGAATAATATTTAATATGCATTAGAAATATTATAAATATTTGATTTACTAGTATTTGGATTATGCTTCTTGATAATATATATGTTAAGTACTATTCTTGTTACGATAAAGCATAATCAATTATTGAATATACGTTCTTGATATGAGCCAATATCTATTTGTGAATTGATAACTCCTCATTTGATTGATATCATGAGTTGAGCCTTGAGATATGAATATGTCTGTTTGATTATATATATATATATATATATATATACCTACGATATGCCAGTCAGAATACCCATGCTAACAGGAAAATGTTAGTCTTTATGTATATCGTATCTGAAACTCTAGTTGGTCGGGGGAGTCACCAACCTGTGTGGACTGATCATCCCACAGTACGGAGCCTCATGCTCATTGCATTATGATTTTCTGACGAGCTATACCTATTATCTTCTTGATATGACCTATTTGAGAAATTTTCTTGTAAGAACCCCGAGCCGATTCGATAATATATTTCTCATTGTTGTATTATCTCGCATGTGTATATTAGATGTTATCTACTCATTGAGTTGTTGAACTCACCCCCTCATTATTTATTATTTTCAGGCTCGTAGCTCGTTAGCAGATCATTATCGTTAAAATTTTAGAACTTATTATTTGGTTGTAATTGACATTTTAATTTTTCTGTCTAGTTAGCGCTCCACTATTATAACAAGATTACTCAACTTTTGTATTAAGACATTTGAATTATGTTATAAAGTCTACTTTGTTATTTCCGCTGCGTTAAACTCAAAATATGAATGTTAAGTTTGTGTGTAAGTTTGGGTTCGCATAGGTGTGGAACCTTGGAGGGGGACTATGCCTATGTGACTGGTCACGGATCCGGGAATCGGGTCATGATAGAAAGAAACAGAAAAAATGTTTCAAGTAGGAGGTCAACCAACACATCCCATTTTTTTCTTCAATATGGTTATTGCTCAATAACTCCTTACATGTCCGCACCTTTGTTTTTTTTGTAAAATTGTTTGCGTGCTTAATTTCTCAAGCTTTTAAGTATGAGATTATGATATTTTTGTGACCCATTTGGAATTTTCATTTGAGTTTCTCTTAATTCTCTTGTTTTTTCATGAATTTTTCAAATTTATGTGCTAAAAGTTTTAAGTAGTAGATGAGATACCAATTTGGTCCTTAAATTGAAAGTGGTGGGTGAAGTTTGTTAGTAAAAGGATTGACATATGGTCTCATACACTCCATCTTTCCATGAGTTCTTCCTTTGATAGATACCACTCCATGTTAAAAGAAAAGAATCATAAAGGTTGTTGAAAACATGGATGACAATGTTGTTATTACCGGTAAAATTCATATTAGATCTACTTAATTAATAGCTTTTTAATTGCAAGCCCTGATTTCTTAGTAGTGTTTGTTGAATCTTGAAACTTGATAGTCAAAGGTTTGTTTTTGTTGCTTCATAAAGGGTTAATTATTTTTCTTTCTGATAGAATTGGGTCTCCGGATTTTTACAATAAAATAAAAACCAAAATGGAATGAAACCAAGGTATACTCTATATGCTTTATTTATAAAGTATATTAACAATCAAATCGGTTTACCAAAGCACTCCCCTCCTCACGCCACTAACTTCTACGAGTCGAATATTAGATACAACAAATCTAGATTCCAAAATCTTTGCATCATCACCTCTATAAATCAGCCTTTCTCTGGAGTTCATCCTGCACAACAGAGTTCAAACCAGAACAACAAACTCCAACCCTCCGAAATGTCGGGAAAAAAGCCCATTTTCCTTTTAATTCACTTCCTCATCCACTTCCTTTTCCAGCATGCAGACTCCAAATTCCACGATCAAGAACAAGCCGTTCTACTAAGACTGAAACAACACTGGCAAAACCCGCTGTCTCTTGAACACTGGACCCCATCAAACACCTCTCATTGCACTTGGCCTGAAGTTGTCTGCACCAATAACTACATCACTCAGCTCATCCTTGATAACAAGAACATCTCTGGAACTATCCCACCCTATCTTTCACACCTAAAGAGCCTCACATTTCTTAACTTTTATAACAACAATATTGTTGGGAAGTTCCCTGTGGCTTTGTATAACTTGTCCAAGTTGGAGATCTTAGACCTCTCTCAGAACTGTATTGTTGGCACAATTCCTGATGGTATAGACCGCTTGGCTCGCCTCTCATGCCTTAAACTTGATGCAAATAACTTATCAGGTGATATTCCAGCAGCCATCGGACTGTTACCAGAGCTAAGAACTCTCCAGCTTAATGACAATCAGTTTAATGGCACTTTCCCGCCAGAAATAGGCAACTTGTCTAAGCTTGAAGAGTTAACTATGGCTCACAATGGGTTTTCTTCATCAAGGTTGCCTTCCAATTTCACCCAGCTGAAGAAACTGAAGAAATTGTGGATTGCCGGAGCGAATTTGATTGGCGAGATTCCACAAATGATTGGAGAAATGGTGGCATTGGAGCACTTAGATTTATCATCTAATGAACTAACTGGGAATATTCCTGGCAGTTTGTTCATGTTGATGAATTTGAGATTGCTATATCTTTACAAAAACAAATTATCTGGGGAAATTCCTCAGGTTGTTGAAGCTTTGAATTTGACTTTCGTCGATCTTTCGCAGAACAATCTGACAGGTACAATACCTGTTGATTTTGGGAAGCTTGACAAATTATCAGGTTTGCACTTGTTCTTCAATCAGTTATCTGGTGAAATCCCAGAAAGCATTGGTCGTCTTCCCGCATTGAAATTTTTTTCCGTGTTTAGCAACTATCTGTCAGGTTCAATCCCTCCAGATCTTGGGCGATACTCAGCCCTTGAAACCTTCGAGGTTCCTTCCAATAGGCTTACAGGGAACCTGCCTGAATATTTATGCCATGGAGGTAGCTTAACAGGAGTGGTAGCTTTTGATAATAAGCTCGGTGGAGAGTTGCCAAAATCACTCGAGAATTGCAGCAGTTTGCGAACAGTAAGTATTTCGAATAACGCATTTTTCGGCAATATTCCTGTTGGTTTATGGACAGCTTCAAATTTACAACAACTGATGATAAGTGATAATTCATTCACTGGTGAGCTTCCAAACGAAGTG
Source organism: Salix viminalis (assembly GCA_029228465.1). Classification (NCBI taxonomy): domain Eukaryota; kingdom Viridiplantae; phylum Streptophyta; class Magnoliopsida; order Malpighiales; family Salicaceae; genus Salix; species Salix viminalis. The sequence goes on from CM055443.1 coordinate 4,022,335, forward strand.
TCAACTAGTCTTTTGCTGCTGGAGATGAGTAACAACAGCTTTTATTTGGGTTTGAAAGATGAATTAAGGGAGATGTTAAGGGTTGAATGTGTTGGGTAATGGTTAATAGGTTTGATTGTAGATGATTTTGAAGTTATTTGATGTGTTTGGTGTAAGAAAATGTTGATAAATGGTGAAATAATGTTGAGAAATTTCGAAAATCCCTTGCTGGAATTCTGGGCTGAGGTTGAAGATGATGAAATGTCATTTTGGTCCTTTTTGTGAAAATTACAGTTTGGTCCCTGAACTTTGGAAAAATTACAGTTTGGTCCCTGGAATGAAATTCGAGATTCTGGACAGAATTGAGGATGAATTATGAAAAAAATTTCAGTATAGTTGTGAATTTAAGAGGAGTTCAATTTAGACCTTCAATTTGATAAAATTACAATTTGACCCTAAAAAAATAAGAAAATTTCAGAATGGTCCCTAAGTGAAATATTAGTATTTCAGATTGTTTTGATGGAAAATTGAAGCTTATTTGATGAATTATTATCAATTTTATGAGTTATGTATTTGGAATTAGATTTTGGAAGAAACCTTTGTTTTAGGTTTTTGCGAAAAATTGATAGTTTGATTCAAAAACACATAGGATTATGAGTTGAACTCTTAGATATGTTATTAAGGTATTTTACTTCTTTTGAGTCATTTTTGAGTATATCTTCTTTTATATATTCAGATAATCCCGATATTCTACCCGCGGGACATCAGTAAAGTTTCATCAACATTCTACTTTTGAACCTTGTCTGCTTTTGAGTCAGGTGAGTGGATAATATTTAATATGCATGAGAAATATTATAAATATTTGATTTGCTAATATTTGGATTATACTTTTTGATAATATATACATTGATTACTATTCTTGATACGATAAAGCATAATCAATTGTTGAATATACATTCTTGATATGAGCCTATATCTGTTTGTGAATTGATAGCTCCTCATTTGATTGATACCATGAGTTGAGCCTTGAGATATAAATATGTCTTTTTGATTATAATATATACCTACGGTATGCCAGTCAGAATACCCATGCTAACAGGGTAGTGTTAGCCTTTGTGCACATCGTATCTGAAACCCTAGTTGGTCAGGGGAGTCACCAACCTGTGTGGACTGATCAACCTTCGAGGTTTCTTCCAATAGGCTTACAGGGAACCTGCCTGAATATTTATGCCATGGAGGTAGCTTAATAGGAGTGGTAGCTTTTGATAATAAGCTCGGTGGAGAGTTGCCAAAATCACTCGAGAATTGCAGCAGTTTGCAAACAGTAAGAATTTTGAATGACGCATTTTTCGGCAATATTCCTGTTGGTTTATGGACAGCTTCAAATTTACTAGAACTTATGATAAGTGATAATTCATTCACTGGTGAGCTTCCAAACGAAGTGTCAACTAGTCTTTTGCTGCTGGAGATGAGTAACAACAGGTTCTCTGGTAGTATTACCATTGAAGAGAATTCTTGGAGGAATCTGGTAGTCTTCAATGCGAGCAATAACCTATTCACTGGCACTGTCCCTCTTGAATTAACCACTCTTCGTAATCTGACGGTTCTTTTACTTGATAAGAACCAGCTTAACGGAGTACTTCCATCTGATATCATGTCATGGAAGTCACTAACTATTCTTAACCTGAGTCAAAATCAACTTTCTGGACAGATTCCTGAAAAGTTTGGTTTCCTACCTGGCCTCGTCAAACTGGACCTATCAGATAATCAATTTTCCGGTAAGATTCCACCTTAACTTGGTTCTCTGAGGCTTACTTTTCTCAATCTCTCTTCCAATCATCTCATGGGGCAAATCCCCACCGAGTATGAAAATGTTGCTTATGCCACTAGTTTCTTGAACAATCCTGGTCTTTGTACAAGAAGGTCATCCGTATACCTTAAGGTTTGCAATTCCAGACCCCAGAAACCAAGCAAAACTTCAACCCAATTCCTAGCCTTGATATTAAGTAGTTTGATTGCAGCCTTTCTGTTTGCGTCGTTATTTGCATTCATCACGATCAGAGTTCACCGGAAGATAAACCATATATTGGATCCAGAATGGAAGTTCATCCACTTCCATATGTTGAATTTTACTGAATCAGACATATTTTCAGGATTGAAAGAAAGAAACTTGATAGGAAGTGGTGGATCAGGACAAGTCTATCGTGTTGCTGCAAATGGATTCGGTTCTGTGGCTGTGAAAAGAATCTCGAATCACAGAAATTCAGACCAGAAACTTGAGAAGGAGTTCCTTGCAGAGATTGAGATACTGGGTACCTTAAGGCATTTGAATATTGTGAAGTTGCTTTGTTGTATCTCCAATGATAACTCGAAACTTCTTGTCTACGAGTATATGGAGAATCATAGTCTTGATCAATGGCTGCATTCAGAGAAAAAGGCAGAAAGTTCATCAGCTTCGATGAATCATGTCGCTCTGGACTGGTCCAAGAGGCTGCAGATTGCAGTGGGAGCTGCCCAGGGTCTGTGCTACCTCCATCACGACTGCTCGCCTCCAATAGTTCACCGAGATGTAAAGTCAAGCAACATACTGTTGGATTCTCATTTCAACGCAAAAATCGCTGATTTCGGCTTAGCAAGGATGCTCGTCAAGCAGGGAGAGCTCGCTACTGTGTCTGCTGTGGCTGGTTCTTTGGGTTACATGGCTCCAGGTGATACGATAACACTTTTCATATTGCCACAACTGTTTTGCATCTGTTTCCTTTTCCACCACCAAATAGTTTCGTCTAAGCTCGTTATATTTTGTAACCTGAACCGCAGAGTATGCTCAAACAGTTAGAGTGAATGAGAAGGCTGATGTTTATAGCTTCGGAGTTGTCCTTCTTGAGCTAACGACAGGGAAAGCAGCAAATCACGGCGATGAGGATACATGCCTTGCCAAATGGGCATGGCGTCACATGCAAGAAGAAAAACCTATAGTCGATGTGTTAGATGAGGAGATCAAGGAACCGTGTTGCGTGGATGAGATGGGCGATGTTTTCAAACTCGGGGTGTTTTGTACGAGCATTTCGCCATCTGAAAGGCCTAACATGAAGGAGATTTTGCAAATCTTGCTTGGTAGGAACCCTCGATGGGTCTGTGGAAGGAAGAATATGAGACACGCTGAGCACGCTTCCACTCCTCTGCTCAACTCCTCAAAGAGCGATGGCAGTTTGGCATCCTGCAATGGCTAGTAAAGAGCAATCATATCCACCTCTGGAGTTCAGATTGTAAAATATCAGACGTTGTGCATGGTAATATAATGAACCAGTGTAGAATAATGGGACCCTCTAAATCTCTGGATTAGGATTCCGCACCTGTGGCTTTGTGTACGTATGATCTTCTTTTGAGCATCCTGAGTTCTGCTATAATTTATAAACCCTGCCTGTAGTTTACTACAGCTCTACTTAGTTAGTGAAGCTTTAGATTTGATTTGATCATAATAGGTAGTCAAGTAGTATGAGTTTGATCAAGCAGTATAAGTTTGGTATTCAAGTGTTTGCTCTTTTTATGATTTCAGGTTTAAGTCTTGTATTTGCTAATATAATAATCACTGGAAGGTTACATGATTATCAATTTAACAGCTCGTGGAATTAATCGAGATGCACACAAACTGGTCTGGACACTAACATTAAAAAAAAGAGATTTACATAAAAAAAAAAAGGTTTCTCCCACAAAACATATATAGCTGGGAATGGTAAGATATTTTACCTAATTTTTTTCAAGAAAATAAATAATAATAATAATAATAATAATAATAATAATAATAATAATAATAATAATAATAAAAAACATTTGAATTGGCTCCTCAGAATTTAGTGGCTCCATGACTGTAGAAGCCCCCATGGTTTTGAATATTGTAAGCCATAAGAACTGGCTATTGCTGCCAAGGTCTTGGGTCACACATTTTGTTGAAGATTGAAGAAGATTTGTTTCCAAGTCTGCTATTGAAGATTTGAAGATCATGAAGAATATTTAATTACTATGTTTGTGTTTCAATAAAGATCAAATTGTATTGATCATAGCATTTTTATATTTCCTGTTTTAAGCATTTTTATTTTCCAGTTTTGATGAAGAAATTGTAATAGTCTAGAATTACCATTCTTGTATTCAATTTTCTTCTATAAATAAAATTCAAGGGATGGCAGTAACCTCAAGTAATTCTGCCCTTTATTCTGTGTCTATTGTTCTTTACAAGTTACAAAATCTGGGAAAATTCTAGACAAGTTCTCGGTTTTTATGCACTGATTTGAATAATGCTTGTTTTTCTTGCGTCAGACACAAAACCTGACAGTGATTTGAACAGTAACTGCTCTTCACTGAATTTTAATTTCCAACACATTTTGAAACACGACCAGTGCACTGGACTGAAAACTAAAACTATCTGGAATGGAGCAAAGCCTTTTAAGGTTATTGATCCGGAGAATGAGTTCTTCCTTGTCCAGTTTTCGACTATGAATGATTATCTCCATGTTCTAGTGGATGGACCGTGGACAATCCTTGGACCCGGTCAGAATTTTCAAGCATCACCAGGACACATTACGAGGATGGTGTTTTGGGTGCATTTTCCTTGCCTTGCCAGTTGATTGGTAACATGGGTAAGATTGATTATAACACCCAGAACAATCATTGAGGGAGATTTACTCGTGTGAAGTTTGATTTCGATCTTGATAAACTGAAAGAAAAAACTGAAGATCTGGATCAGGAAGTGTCTCATGAGGGGTTGCCACAAGTTTGCTACACTTATGGTCAAGTTGGTCATAATAGCATTCTATGCTCTTTTTCAAAACTCCTGAGAAATCAGCTAGTAAAGCTGATGATAGAGTCAACTGGATTAGGGTTATCAGCCCAACGCGATATCTACATCTGGTAGCAGCCCATGCAACCAGAACTCGAAGATAACCCAAGCTTCCAACTGAGTTTAACTCGCCAGTGCATCTACTAACAATACAACTACAGTGTCTCAACTTGTGGTTGCATGAAACCACACAGTGTTTGTAATTGAAGCTGACAATCAACCCTCCCAAGTCCAGCGTGATTCGGAATCTTATAGGGTTTTTTCGTCGTGAAAGATCCAGTCCTTTCTTCTTCTTCTTCTTGACCTTAACAATTGGTATATTAGATTCAGTCCAAGAACAATAAGATGAAGGCTGTGAAAAACACTGCAGGAAACTTGATGAGTATCAGATACATGGAATTCATTAGGAATCTATTGTAGAAAATTAAGAAAGATGGATGGAATAAACATTTAAGATATTTATAAATGTATTTTTTATTTGAAATATTAAATATTTTTAAAATTATATTATATTTTTTAATTTATTTAAATCTATAAATTGTATATACAGGTTTTTGTTAAAATATTTAGTATTTTGATTCAAATGAGCAAATTTGAGCTAGATTCGTTTTTGCTCTTATTGACTCATTTATGAGTGGGCTTTAAGATTTGGTTTGTTTAATAAAAAATGATCTTTGGATTTTCGCTGGAAAGAACCTGCTTGATTTTCGCTGGTTGCGTGTAGTCATTGGATGCTCGATGATGCTCGAGTTACTAATACTTGAGTGAGTGTGAAGGTAAGATTGAAACAAAGCAGTTGGAGAGATCCAGATGAATTAGCACGGTTGCACGATGGACAAAATCACTCAGAGAATCAGCTTCGGAGTCTCAAGACAGTTTGCTGAGTGAGACTGTTGTTTGCACGTAGGAGAAAACAAGAGAAGAGATGCACTTTTCCGGACAGTGTCCTAGGTATAAAGCTAACAGGGTGTGATGTTTTGCTTCTCTGTTTGCTGAATGCTATATTGAGGAAACATGCACAAACCCAGATTAAACATCCATGCAGCATTCAACAGCAGAAAATCATGCCCAAACCAAACCTTCCATGTTAAGCACCCTACCGTTGGAATCAGACCGTTACAAATCCTTCTACATTTAGAATTGTAATCTCTTCATTAATGTACAAAATTCTAGTCTTAAATATCAACAAACATATAGGCAAATATGTAGCTACTCTTTGTATATATATACTACAAAGAATGAATGAAATAGTGTGGTGTAATTATTCATTGAAACTGTGTCTCTAAACTATCTTATATGGTATCAGAAGAGCCTTTCTCCACCGAGCAACACGATCCCCTTCCCCCAAATACAATGACATCCTCTGAAACTCAGTCCGCTACCCAGAACCCCACAACTCAACCCACCCTCACCCCATCCACTGAAAACACCCTCATTGCACTGAACATTACGACACAAATCAATGAAAAACTACAACCATCCACTTTCCACAGTGGAGAGCACAATTTGAAGCTCTCTTTATAGGGTATAATCTCCTTGACTATGTTCATGGAATTTCCCAGTGCCCATCCCCTGTCGGCACCTCTACCACTGAGTTAAATAAAACTCATCGGGTCCGTCAAGACAAATTGATTCTCAGTGCTATTCTGGCTTCAACATCAAGCACTATCACCCCTCTCATAGCCACTGCCAAAACCTCCCATAAGGCTTGGACAAAGCTTCATCATCTCTATGCCAGCAAATCTCGAACCCGAGCAATGCAATTAAAAGAACTCACCTTGATTCAACGAGGAAATCGTTCTATTGTCACCTTCCTGCACACGGTTAAAGCCCTTGCAGATGAGCTTTCTCTCATTGATCATCCCATTGCAGATGATGATCTCACCCTTTACATCCTAAATGGATTGGGTCCTGATTTTCGGGACATTGCAGCCTCAATAAGAGCAAGAGCCACTTCCCTAGCCTTCGAGGAGCTTCATGATCTTCTCGTGGGGCATGATAATTACCTGCGTCAGCTGGAATCCTCATCGCAGCAGCTCGTCTCCTCTGCTCACTATACTCACCATCATCGACAGACAACTTCCTCTCCTAATGGAAGTCATCGAAAGGGCATTTTTCCCAGGCCATATAAGCCCACTGGCTCGCCCCAACAAACGGCCCAATACCCTGGTCCATTTAAAGACAACCGCAGATTTCCACAAAACAGGCCCAATCAGCAACGTTTTCAGCCAAAATGTCAGATGTGTGATCAAGTCGGGCATATTGCAAAAACTTCACAATTCCGTACATCTGATTTCATGGCAAATTGTGCCACTGCCTCTAATAAAAAAGACCAAAAATGGCTCCTTGACTCTGCCGCGTCTCATAATATTACTGGTGATTTAGCAAATTTATCTATACACTCCGAATACAATGGCACAGATGAAGTTGCCATTGGTGATGGGTCAGGTTTGCCGGTTACTCACATTGGTTCTTTAACTTTAAAATCACCCACACTCACGTTTTTTCTTCATGATACTATCTACAAGAATTTAATTTCTGCTCATCATTTTACATTACAAAATAATGTTTTTCTTGAACTTCACCCCTCTTATTTTTTGGTGAAGGATCCAACTACGGGGACGATCATACTAAGAGGAGCATGTAAGGACGACGTGTATCTTTTTCCAAATTCATTGGTGGGGCGATCATCTAAAATTGTTGCCAATGTGCATGAACGGACGTCATTTGATGGCTGGCATAAGCGCCTTGGACATCCCTCTCTTAAAATTGTTCACAGTCTTGTTAATCTTTTTTCACTTCCAATCAAAGAAAACAAAAAACAAAATAATTCCTTGTGTTCATCATGTTCTATTAATAAAGCCCACCAACTTCCATTTCGATCCACAAGCATTCAAAGTCATGCTCCCCTAGACACTATCTATACTGATGTGTGGGGAACGGCTCATTGCGATGGTCTAGATGGTTCATGTTATTATTTAATTTTTGTTGACCACTACACAAAATATTTTTGGTTTTACCCCATCCATGCAAAATCTTGTGTCAAAAATATTTTTCCTCAATTCAAAAAAATTGTTGAAAAACATTTTCAAACAAGCATAAAAAGTCTTTACTCTGATAATGGCGGGGAATTTATTATCCTCAAACCATTTCTTTCACTACATGGCATTAGTCACTACACAACTGCACCGCATACACCTCAACAAAATGGCGTCTCTGAACGTCGTCACCGTCATTTAGTTGAAACAGGTCTTACTTTACTCCATGATGCAAACCTACCTTTATCATATTGGCCTCATGCATTTCATACTGTTGCATATTTAATCAACCGACAACCAACACCCTTACTTCAAAACAAATCCCCTTTTGAAACATTGTTCGGTCAAAAGCCAAATTATCTTAAATTAAAAACATTTGGGTGCATATGCTACCCTTTGACCAGGCCCTATACAAACAATAAAATGCAGCCCAAATCCACACCATGCATCTTCATTGGATACTCCTTAACCCAACATGCCTATCGGTGTCTAGAGCCCATTACACTTAGAGTGTATCTGTCCAGACATATGCTCTTTGATGAGAGCAAAACCCTAGCCTCCCTTATGTCTTCATCCTCTCGGCCTGCATCGTCTCTCACCTCTCGGCCCGCATCGTCACCCATCTCTCTCCAGCCACTTCCTGTTCCTACACCTTCCCCAGCTCCACCAGTGTCCTTGGAAAATGATCTCGCTGCCAATCCATCTCCTCTAGGTATGTCTTCTTTCAATTCTTCGCCAATTTCTTCAAATTCATTTAATAGTGCAAATCTTAATGATTCACATGTATCTGCATCATCTTCGCATGATTCTCCCTCTAATCCAGTCACCTCACCGTTACAACCACCATCTCCCACGGTGACTTCCACTAGTCCCAATGACACCATGAATCACCGCACACACTCCATGGTTACATGATCCATGAACCAAATATTCAAACCCAAACAGATCAACCTTGTCACTAAACACCCCCTACCGCAGAGTTTAGAACCTACATGTGTAACTCAAGTCCTGTCCATGCCTCAATGGCGTGTTGCCATGTCCGATGAGCTCATTGCTCTCATGCGCCATGGAACTTGGGACTTAGTTCCACCTCCACCTGGCTGTAATCCCGTGAGCTGCAAGTGGGTTTTTCGAGTGAAACGAAAACGCAATGGCTCCATTGATCGATTTAAAGCCTGTCTAGTAGCCAAGGGCTTTCACCAAAAATATAGGATTGATTACACACAAACATTTAGTCCAGTTGTAAAACCTGCGACCATTCGAACTGTTCTTAGCATTGCTGTGATGCAGGGTTGGTCTTTAAAATAGATGGATGTGAACAACGCATTTTTACATGGTCAGCTGACTGAAACTGTCCACATGAGTCAACCACCAGGTTTTAAGGATCCCTCTAAACCTCATTATGTATGCAGATTACGCAAAGCCATTTATGGCCTTAAACAGGCCCCTAGGGCTTGGTACTGCACACTTAAGACTGCTCTCATTGCTCTCGGTTTCATTATATCTAAAGTTGATCCTTCTCTGTTCATTTATCGTACTGACTCGATAATCTGTTTTTTATTGGTTTATGTGGATGATCTTGTAATTACTGGTAACACTACCTCCTTTGTGCAATCAATTGTGACACAACGTGGTTCCAAATTTCACTTGAAAGATATGGGTATTCTTAATTACTTTTTAGGGGTGGAAGTTCTCCCCACTTGTGCAGGACTGTTCTTATCCTAGCATAAGTATATTTGGGATTTACTTACGACAACAAACATGGTGGGTGCCAAGGACATTTCTACTCCATTATCAACCAGACACTTCATCAAATCGGTTAATGGAACTAGCGCTTTGACAAAGACCGAATTTCAACGAGTAATTGGAAGTCTTCAATATCTTTCTTTAACTTCGTCCCGACATTTCTTTTCTTTGTCAATAAATTGTCACGGTTCATGCACAAGCCTACCCACTCCCCAATCGAGATCGCGAGTAAAGAGATTGCTTCGCTACCTCAAGCAAACCATCTTTCACAGCATCCATCTAAAAAAGAACACCTCCTGGACTCTTACAACATACTCAGATGCTGATTGGGCTGGGAATATTGATGATCGTTCCTCTACGTCAGCCTACATCAGCTTTCTTGGTCAGAATCCTGTCTCCTGGAGCTCCAAAAAACAACGAGCCATTGCCCAATCTTCCACCGAGGCCGAGTACATATCACTTGCCAATGCAGCCTCAGAAACAATATGGTTACATGGTCTCCTCTCTGAACTTGGCTTCCCCATCAAAACTGCTCCGTTGTTACTGTGTGACAACCTTGGCGCCACTCATCTCAGCTACAATCCAGTCCATCACTCTCGGATGAAGCATATTAAAATCGATCTCCACTTTGTTCGTGACTTAGTTCAAAAGGGTTCGCTCACGGTTCAACATGTTCACACTCAAGACCAACTTGCGGACCTACTGACGAAACCCTTGTCTCACCAGCGCACTGAATTTCTCAGGTCCAAGATTGGCCTCACCGATGGTAGCCCTATCTTGCGGGGGCGTATTGAGGAAACATGCACAAACCCAGATTAAACATCCATGCAGCATTCAACAGCCAGAAAATCATGCCCAAACCAAACCCTCCATGTTAAGCACCCTACCGTTGGAATCAGACCGTTACAAATCCTTCTACATTTAGAATTGTAATCTCTTCAGTAATGTACAAAATTCTAGTATTAAATATCAGCAAACATATAGGCAAATATGTAGCTACTCTTTGTATATATATACTGCAAAGAATCAATGAAATAGTGTGGTGGAATTATTCATTGAAACTGTGTCTCTAAACTATCTTATATGCTTCACGTTTTAATATTGCTCTTTGTTTATTAGCTTCTGAAGGCCTGGTTATTTGAAGCTGCTAAAGAACCTTGCGATGGTGAACCGAATCGTGCTCGTTTGGTATTGCGATCCCACCGGCTTTTGGCCGAAATTTGAAGAAAAAAAAAATCATTTTAAATGAATATATTTTTGTGTGTTTCAGATCATTTTGATGTGCTGATTTCAAAAATGATTTTTAAAAAATAATAAAACATCATTTTGATATATTTCGGCACGATAAGCACTTTGAAAAGCTACCGCAACCACACTCCCAAATGATCATGGATCATATTCCTGATTCAACTTTTTTTCCATCTTGAGACAGGACCGACTCTAACTGTCAGGTGACAAAATTCTCGGCTCTCCAATTTTATGGATTCTGGCCCTGGCCAGTTGGTCTTCGTTGCTTGTTGCGGGATTCCAGGATTCTGTTTTCTTTTTTTTTTTTGCTTTTTTTTTATCTGAGAAAATTCCAGCTCGGCTCACCTTATCCGTTTTGAGCACGGAAAATACATAAATTTTCTAACAGCCAAATGGAAAAGAACCTGAGGTGCAAGACTTCAGGTCAAGTCAAGTCAACCGCGTCTGTCTTGATTGTCACGTGCTGTGTCCCACTGTCCTCACCTTCAATGTTTCACATCTAACACACTTCTTCTGCAGGGTAAAACTCGAGCAGGATGATGTTTTTTGTTTTGTTAAACGGTATCTTGCACAATTTTAGCAGGTAATGGTTTGATGGCCCGCACTTTGTTGCCGACAGAGCAAACAATTTTTATAACTATTTAGATTAAAATATAATATTATTTTACATGTAAAGTTTGATATAATAAAACAAATCAAAATATCATGTCATAACAACAATAACATCGAAGTGTTAACTTCTAAAATTATCATCACTATTATTGTCAAAACAATAACACTTATTAAAATACATCGAGAGAAAAAAAAAGCAAGTAAGAACAAAAACTCAATTATTATTATTATTATTATTATTATTATTATTATTATTATTGTGTTAAACACACTTATATATACATGGAGAAAAGTAGGGATTATTCTAGAAATATTAAAAAAAAAAAGTATAAGGGCTGAAATGAAAATCAAATATAAAGGGATTAAAATCAAAAATTAAAAGTTTAAGGGCTGAAATGAAAATCACATTTATTAACATTTTGAATTAAAGGACAAAGTTGCAAAATTGAAACTTTTGTGCCGAATATATTAAGTTTTTTCAACCCAATCCGGAAATTAAAAGGAGGACCGAAGTGAAACATTAACATTGAATAAATTGCAATCGAAGGACCCAATCGAACTAAATCAAAACTTATATAACAGAAATCAGGACCATAGACAAAATTAAAAGTCAAGGGACCAAAGTGAAATGAAACTAAAACCGGGGGCCTCTTCTGCACTTTTACATGCAGGAGAGAGAGAAACGGTGAAACCAGCTTTAACCGCCCACCGCCGCGTTCACGTCCATCGTGTGACAAAACGCGCCGCACCGGGAGGAAAATCAAGAGGAGGCGCACCAACTGAGACGCCGGTAGTCCATTTCCGACCACCTTATACAGCCTTCACGCGCCCCTTGAAATAGGCGTGAGGCGGAATACTGTCGGTCGCGTGTCCCGCACGCGCCGACAGTATTTTGAAAATAAAAACTAAAAATGGTCAATTATCGGGCTACACCTGTGCCTAATTCACCAATTTTGTCTTATTATGGGCTATATCCGTAGTTAGCCATTTTAAAAAATATTTAAAAAAAAAGAGTTGCGGCGGACCGGACCGGTTCGTACACGCGCAATTACATCCATGACCCTCAGCCGGAACCGTTTTTTGTCCTATTAGCGGGGGCAAACCGTTAAAACACTGTTCACAACAAGAAAAAAAAAGGATGGACGAACTCGCGCGACGCACGGACGAAAAATGTCTACTCCACAGTGCAATGAGTCTGGTGTTACAGGGAAACACTGAGCTCTTTTAGATTGTTTTATAATGTCACTAGGGTTGCGAACAATCTATCCAGTGGGCTGGCATTGATTATATAACCTGTATCTCATGATTTTGGGCTCTAAATTTATTTATTTAACGTGATTATCAAAGAAGGTAATGCAGATCTTACTATGGATTACTGCGTCAAAAAACAAGACGTTGGTCATATAACTTTGGTGATGTATAATCTGGATTTTTTGCCTCAGGGACTCAGCTTTATCCTGCCTCCAGGAATCTGCCTGCGGGGAGGATGGAGCTCCTCCCTTGAAGTCTCTTTCTGGTTCATGTTGATAGTCTTCCCGTTTGGATTACGTTTAGTTGATTGTTGCGTTGTTTGACAGCTGATTTCTTTGTCCTCAGAAAACTCGTCTTTCATGGTGGGATCATCTTCACTGGGGAAGATGCTTAAGCATAGTAGCCCTTCCTGGGGGTCAATCTTATGGTCATCCAATCAAAACGAGCTTTAACCTGACTAAAACGCTTGTAGGGTTATGATCGTGGAAAATTAGTGCCTGTCAAATCTGATTTTAATTGTCATTTTTTTCTCAAATAAAGCCGGAACGATGTTATCATGTGGTTCTCACTCCCGCGGACCAAAGTGGAGACTATACTTTTCCTATTGGAGATATATGGTAAATGAGCAATCATGGAGTGCTTTGCTCAGGAATTCCAGATTGTTTAAGACCCTAAATTCAATTATTTGGTTGTTAGGATGTAAAGGATATGGATGGTTGACTGGAACTTGGAAGGAAATGGTTTTCCTCCATTATCGGAAGAACTCATACGTGAGAAAGCCGATGATATTCCCCTGGTTTTTAGTTTTTTTTTCCTATTTCTTTCATCCCCTCAAGGTTGCATACTGCAACCTGTCCAGATATAAGATACTGTGAAAAGATGATATTGCCTATTTGTGGAAAAAAAGCTTTCTATTTCTCCTCAATCCTGTGCCAAATGAAATTTACGTCAGAAATAGCCGTGACAGATGACTTAACCTGCAGAAATCAGCTAGCACAAACATTTCTTAGCTCATATTCTTCCTCTCACTTTCCTCTCCCTGTTAAGAAAACAGTGTCAGGGCTTCAATTCTCCCATTGGTAGGTTGATTTTTTTTGGATGTGAGGAAACTCCATCCCTGGAAAATATATTTTGTGGGTTCAGGGGAGCGAGTAAAACCTTCGTTGTCTAAGATTCTTACTGAGATACATGTCCTGACTTGAACTCGAGACCGATACCAGATGAAATCTACTTCAGAAATAGCTGTCACAGATGACTTCAGCTGCATATATCAGCTAGCACAAACATTTCTTAGCTCAGATTCTTCCTCTCACTTTCATCTCCCAGTCAGGGCTTTAATTCTCCCATTGGTAGGTTGATTGACTATGCACGAGCGCAGGACTGCTATAAAAAAGTGGTCAAGTCTTCCACTATGTATGGTGTGCAAACCACATGTGTTGATATTAGGTTTTTTTTCTTTCTATGGTGGTGTTTTTATTCAAGAATTGACTGTCGTTTTCCAAGTTTTTCCAAGTTTTTTTTCTATGGTGGTGTTTTTATTCAAGAATTGTTGTATTATCATCAAAAGATGCAGAGATGTATGGTGCAGGCATGGTGTGGGGAATGGAATTCTTGTTATTTAGGTTACGACCAAAAACAGGTAGCTGGTGCTTGGAAGAATAATGTATGAATATAGTATAAACTCAATCCATTAATATCTATTGCCATCCCTGGTTCATTCAAACAACAAAATTTCAACAACATGGGAAAGTTTTTAAGGTATAACATATATTTTTAAACTATATGGAAACCAAAAAAACTATGTAAAAATTCTTGTTAACGAGGGATGAAATGATACATTATTGTGACTTTAGGTGTGTATCCTTAAATAGTCTAAAGTTATAATTGACAATCACATCGTTATCATATCACTGTATAAACACATCCATATTATTCAGGTTTTGGTAAATAGCCTTGAAACTCACGGTTAGGAATCTTAAAATCTTATATTTTTTTTAATTAAGTTTTGCTCTACAAATATGAACCACATATCTTTTTTTTTTTTTGGTTATTATGATTACTTAAATGTTAAAGGGTCTCCTAAACTTATATAGGGAATATATTGATATATTTTAGAGAGAGCTCTCTCTCTCTCTACATATATACTTTTTATTTTTATAGTGTATTAACCATTAAAATGATCTCATTGAGGCACTTCCTAACACCACTTAACTTTATTTGTTTGAGTTTAATGTGCACATGACTTAGGAAGGCACCTCCACCATTTTTTAGACCTTTAAAAAAGATTAGTGTCACATACAATAAATATAAATGCCTAAAATATTGAGTATCGTTAGTCACACTGTTTATGAGAATGATATTTTCAATCTCTTAGTGAACCGTAGTATTGTTCTTCTTCACACAACACACATTAATATATTTGAAAAAAAATATAATTTGATTGGTCATAATCACCACCTTCTAGTTAAGAAGATAAAATAATTTTTTTACTTGTCATATATATTTTATCTTATTGTTGTCATGCCCATATGGTTTCATTCTTATTGGCCATTATATGACATGTAAAACGTGAATGTAAACATATAAAATAATAGAGACATTTTGTTACCAGTATGTCTTGTCATGTGTTAAATGACTCATACATGTATTTATTTTAATATACACACATATAATCTTTTTAACAAGCAAGCATGTACCCCAACACCTTTTCTAAGAAGATATTAATTATTAGCCTCACCATTTTTTTTTAATTATTATGACAAAAGAATTTAGGAGAAGTAAACCAAAATATTAAAGTCATTATATGATTAAACTAAAATTTACTACACACTCAAAATATTAATATTTTTTCCATGTATTTTATTATTTTCTACAAGTATGACTAACCACGTGTCAATTATTTAACATTTTTTGGTATTTCTACACAAGGTGATTTCTTGGAAAGTCAAGCATGGATAACCATATCTATTTGAATAGATTGACCATAAAAAGCATCTATATCCAAATAATCATCTAGTTTAGTTGGGTTTGTTTGCCTTACTGCATTACCTGAAATGTTTTCACATGGAAATTAGGATTAACCCAATAATAATTCTTGAAGAACATTGACTTTATATTATATTCGAACAAATTCCCTTAAAGTTTTTTGAAATTAAAGTTAGTTTAGAAGATCAAATCTGGACCAACCATTTAGAGCCCCGACTTGTCCAGATAAAAAAATGGGAAGTACTTCTTTTAAAAATCATACTACTATTTTCTTTAATTTTTATTCAATATCATTGATTTTCCACTACCTTAGCATAATAAACCACATTGAATGAGTAAAACAATTATGAGCGGTAAATCTTATCGGACAACTTGTTATCAGAACAAAGAAAAAAGATACTAGAAAATAAGCTCAGTAACCAAGTTAAGCTCAAAACTAGGTATCCACCATCAATTAGAAAGAAAGAAATAAAGAATAAGAATAGTACTCCAAAAATTATACCATTCAAGTGAAAGGCAAGAGCAACATTTTTATTGACCCAAACAATATAGCTGAATTTATACCAAATACCTCTAACACATAAAAAAACATATTTTTATTTAAATAAGCAAATAAAATTTATGAGCTTTTATAAAGGCTCCATTTGTTAGATCAAACTATCCAAATAACTAAAAAAGCAAACCACTAAGAGTTATTTGGTCAAATGATGAGGTATGCAAAACATATGCTGAACAACAAAAGACATGTCTATCTAATAAACATGTTTATAGCCAGGTCCATCTTACTTTAGTAAGTATACATTCTCTTTTAGCTCAATATGAACACTAACATTTTTAGTGGTGTTCTCTATTTATTTAGCCACATAGCTTAGAAGCCTTAAAATACATTGGTTTGCATACCAATAACATCGAGCATTTATTCTTTTATCTAATAGCCTAACTTATGAGCCTCAAACATACATTCCCTATGTACTTTGCATGTACACTAAGAACCTCAAGTGTCTACTTTACTTGTTTGGTATTATAGCTCAAGAACATCATGCATACATTATTTGATTGCCTGACCATCCAACTAAATAATACCAGGTGTTCATTGAGAAATGATTATTTTAGAACCACATTCCTTTAATAATCTTATTCCTTTAGAAGTATAAGTCATCTAGGAACTAATAATCATATTCTTTTGGGATTTATGTTCTTTTAAAAACCATATTCCTCTTAAAGTCATATTTCTTACAAAACCTTATTCCTTTAGAAATCATATTCCTCTGGGCTTAAGAAGCCATATTGCATAGGTATAAAGGCATCCAACTTTTATCGTTAATGAAAAAACTCATTGTCGAGATATAAAGGTTGTATCTCTTAAGGTACAATAAGCAACCTCTAAGTATAAAGGGATTCACCTTTCTAGTTATATAGATACACAATTTTCCCTAGTATAAAAGCGTCAAACTTTTTTAGTTATTAGGAAAACACCTTGGCCAAATATAAGGTCATATTTATTTAAGTATAATGAGTTAACTTGCCCAAGTATAAAAGTACCCACCTTACCCCGACTCTCTTTGGCAACATCTTCTTTATGATCATGTGTGTCCCTCCTTAATGAGACTTGCCAATTCATTCTTTTTTTAATGGATCAATCACGTGTATCTTTTTCATATGATCTAGTAGTGTGTTTATTTTCAATAAAACTTGGTCTTGCATTCATATTTATAGACTATATACTCAAGTAGTTGGACTTGTTGTGTTAATTTCTCATTGTCAAACTAACATTTTTTTCCTCTTAGATTAACCTTATATCATTTCTTGTTGGAATAATCAAACATCTTTATCTCTCAAACTAATCTTGTACCCATCACTAGGATAACCTAACTTTCTAATATAAAACCGGTTATGTATACTCCTTTAATGGATTAACCATATATTATTTAACAATTACTTTACTCATAAACATTAATTTTTAACTATAAACATTAATGTACCCAAATGAACAAGTAATACACCTTTACTAGATAGAAAACATATATTGAACACATATGTCCTTAAAAATCAATATTAAATACTATTAATCCCATCACATACCTAAAGCATGACATCCTTTAACTTGATCATATGACTATTCTCATAAAAGGCAAAACTTATAGTTTAAGGATTAGTTTTACAATAGCCTCATTTATCTTTTGAAATTTTGTTTTACAACAATTCTATATTGGTTAAAGCTATATAAAGGGACTTTGGTCGTAAAAGAGCATCTTTTTATTATATATGTCTTTCCATATACAAGAGTTACAATTTATTTATATTTGCAATCCACTTTAGCCTAAAAGGAACATATTTTAATAATTGCAATCCATTTTAGCCTAAAATATATATTTTTAAAAGAAGTTTTTCTATAATCACATCACCAAATTAGAGAAAATACTCTTTCATAGGTGTAGTTACACCATGCATAGGAATAAATTCATTATTCCACTTAGTATAAGAGGTTATATAGCAAAATTTTAAAGTCATCGTCGATAACATTTTAGTCACCTCAAGAAGCATGTTAGTTGATCATTCAACTTGGAATATATATTATCTATTTTTTATATTTTTTTTATATACTCATAATCACTTTCACTTTCCAAAGTCATGGTGCATTTAGGTAACTCTTAAAACAAGATTGCTAAACAATTTAAACTTGATAAGTCATATATTTAAAGTTTATGTCCATTCAAATTACATTATACAAGAAAAACATTCCATTTCAAAATGAGGAAATCTCACTTTGAGATAGGGGTAATTGATGAAGGATGAAATTTAAGTTTTATAAAACCTACAAGATTGAACTTGTAGTGTTCATATGATCTAACAAGACAATACCCTTGGATTTAGGGTTAGCGAACATTCCACAAAGACCAAACCATAGACAAAACTTGTACACCTAAATCCATTTCTTGAACCTAAATGCACAATCTTTTGGTCAAACTTCATCTACTCAACACTAACCTCGAGGAAAAGCCTATATGTTTTAAATGATGACATGCTCTTTAATCAAATGTCCCTAAAAAAATGATCTCATTATTGTCATCAATAATACACGACCCATAAAACCTAAAGACACAACAACCTTTATAGTGTTTTGTTATCACTTTAGGCATTTCGTCAACTAGTCCAAATTTATAAATGACAAGTAGACCATTATACTCTTGCATGAACACCCATATAGGTTCAAGGTCTTATAAACAATTTTGAACTTTAAGATAAAAGATCTTTTCCATCATAAAAAAAAACTTCATTTTTCTCCACTTCAAACTTTGCTTTGTAAATACACACAACATAACCTCCTAATGTTTTTTTTCCTTCATCATCAATGCTAACTTAAGTATTGAAAGGTCTTATAAACTAGTAAAAATAAACCATGACACATTTTAGAGAGATATTTTCTATATCCTTTTTTTCCTTCTAGTATAACTATTAGAAGTGTTAAAAAAACTTACCAACTAAGAAAACCAAAAAAAAATAAATTTAAGCTGAACAAAGAAAAAAAAACTAACATAAAAACAAGAAAAAAACCAGTCAATATGGTTTGATTTTTGGTTTTCAAAAAAGTTGAAATCAAGTGAACAAGTTCAACCAAATAAACCAATAATAAAAAAGAAGAAGATTGCAATCCACCAAAATCACTATAACAACCAACCCTTCCCTTTCTTTCTCTCTCACCCCCTATCTCTATTCTCCACTCTCAATTAAACATCATTTAATTATAGTCCAAAAAACTTCCCTTTTAGAAAACCTCAAGGAACCTAAATTGAAAATTTTCAAAAACAAATAAAGAAAGTGTAGGGTTTTGAAACTTTAAATAGGAAAAGAATTTTAGGGTTTTGAAACTTTGAATAGAAAATGCATTAATGCCCTTGATGGCTTACGATTAGGTATAAATAAATAAATGGTATAGTAGTAACTTGTAAAATATAAATAGAAAAAGAAATTAAGAGAAGTAACCTGAAAATTTAGAGAGGAGAGAAACAGAAGAGAGAAGAAAGGAGAAGAAGAGTAAAGAGGAAAGGAGAAGGAAGGAGGAGAAATAAATATTAAGGTAATGTGTATGTGTTATTATGTAAAAGTATTATTTAATAGTTAAGCTAATTGCTTGCATTGGTGATTAGGGTTTGTAGATTTTATTTGAATTTGATGGATGAATGGATTAAGATGTAAAGGGTTTAATGGTTTGGGTAATGGTTAATAGGTTTGATTGTAGATGATTTTGAAGATTTTGATGTGTTTGGTTTAAGAAAATATTGAGAAAATGGTGAAAAACCCTTGCTGGAATTCTGAGTTTGGAGGTTGAAGATGACGAAAAATTCATTTTAGTCTTTTTGGTGAAAATTGCAGTTTAGTCTCTGAACTTTGGAAAATTGCAGTTTGCTCCCTGGAGTGGAATTTGAGTATTTCAGATTGGTTTGATGGATACTTAAGGCTTATTTGATGAGTTATTATTAATTTTACGAATTGTGTATCTTGAACTAGATTTAGAAAGAAACCATTATTTTTAGGTTTTGCGAGAAATAGATAGTTTAATTCAAAACACATAGGATTATGAGTTGAACTCTTAGATATGTTTACTAAAGGTATTCTACTTCTTGTGAGTCATTTTTGGGTATGTATTTCTTTTATATATTCAGATAATCCTGATATTACTGCGTGATGCGTCGAGTAGGGATTCCGGCAATATTCTGCTTTTGAATTTCGATCGCTTTTGAGTCAGGCGAGTGGATAATATTTAATATGCATGAGAAATATTATAAATATTTGATTTGCTAGTATTTGGATTATGTTTCTTGATAATATATACGTTAAGTACTATTCTTGTTATGATAAAGCATAATCAATTATTGAATATACGTTCTTGATATGAGTCAATATCTGTTTGTGAATTGATAGCTCCTCATTTGATTGATATCATGAGTTGAGCCTTGAGATATGAATATATTTGTTTGATTATGATATATATATATATATATATATATACCTACGGTATGCTAGTCAGAATACCCATGCTAACAGGGAAATGTTAGTCTTTGTGCACATCGTATCTGAAACCCTAGTTGGTCGGGGGAGTCACTAACCTGTGTGGACTGATCATCCCACAGTACGGAGCCTCATGCTCATTGCATTATGATTTTCTGACGAGCTATACCTATTATCTTCTTGATATGACCTATTTGAGAAATTTTCTTGTAAGAACCCCGAGCCGATTCGATAATATATTTCTCATTGTTGTATTATCTCGCATGTGTATATTAGATGTTATCTACTCACTAAGTTGTTGAACTCACCCCCTTATTATTTATTATTTTTAGGCTCGTAGCTCGTTAGCAGATCATTATCGTTGAAATTTCAGAACTTATTATTTGGTTGTAATTGACATTTTTATGTTTCTGTCTAGTTAGCGCTCCACTATTATAACAAGATTACTCAACTTTTGTATTAAGGCATTCGAATTATGTTATAAAGTCTACTTTGTTATTTCCGTTGCGTTGAACTCACGAATATGAATGTTAAGTTTGTGTATAAGTTTGAGTTCACATAGGTGTGGAACCTTGGAGGGAGACTATGCCTATGTGCCGGTCACGGATCCGGGAATCGGGTCGTGATAGTCTATTGTCATTGATGACAATGTTGTTATCACCAGTAAAATTCATATTAGATCTACTTAATTAATAGCTTTTTAATTGCAAGCCCTGATTTTTTACTAGTGTTTGTTGAATCTTGAAACTTTGTAGTCAAAGGTTTGTTTTTGTTGCTTCATAAAGGGTTAATTATTTTTTCTTTCTGATAGAATTGGGTCTCCGGATTTTTAAAATAAAATAAAAACCAAAATGGAATGAAACCAAGGTATACTCTATTCGTGTATATGCTTTATTTATAAAGTATATTAACAATCAAATCGGTTTACCAAAGCACTCCCCTCCTCACGGCACTAACTTCTACGAGTCGAATATTAGATACAACAAATCTAGATTCCAAAATCTTTGCATCATCACCTCTATAAATCAGCCTTTCTCTGGAGTTCATCCTGCACAACATAGTTCAAACCAGAACAACAAACTCAAACCCTCCGAAATGTCGGGAAAAAAGCCCATTTTCCTTTTAATTCACTTCCTCATCCGCTTCCTTTTCCAGCATGCAGACTCCAAATTCCACGATCAAGAACAAGCCGTTCTACAAAGACTGAAACAACACTGGCAAAACCCGCTGTCTCTTGAACACTGGACCCCATCAAACACCTCTCATTGCACTTGGCCTGAAGTTGTCTGCACCAATAACTACATCACTCAGCTCATCCTTGATAACAAGAACATCTCTGGAACTATCCCACCCTTTCTTTCACACCTAAAAGAGCCTCACATTTCTTAACTTTTATAACAACAATATTGTTGGGAAGTTCCCTGTGGCTTTGTATAACTTGTCCAAGTTGGAGATCTTAGACCTCTCTCAGAACTGTATTGTTGGCACAATTCCTGATGGTATAGACCGCTTGGCTCGCCTCTCATGCCTTAAACTTGATGCAAATAACTTATCTGGTGATATTCCAGCAGCCATCGGACTGTTACCAGAGCTAAGAACTCTCCAGCTTAATGACAATCAGTTTAATGGCAGTTTCCCGCCAGAAATAGGCAACTTGTCTAAGCTTGAAGAGTTAACTATGGCTCACAATGGGTTTTCTTCATCAAGGTTGCCTTCCAATTTCACCCAGCTGAAGAAACTGAAGAAATTGTGGATTGCCGGAGCGAATTTGATTGGCGAGATTCCACAAATGATTGGAGAAATGGTGGCATTGGAGCACTTAGATTTATCATCTAATGAACTAACTGGGAATATTCCTGGCAGTTTGTTCATGTTGATGAATTTGAGATTGCTATTTCTTTACAAAAACAAATTATCTGGGGAAATTCCTCAGGTTGTTGAAGCTTTGAATTTGACTTTCGTCGATCTTTCGCAGAACAATCTGACAGGTACAATACCTGTTGATTTTGGGAAGCTTGACAAATTATCAGGGTTTGCACTTGTTCTTCAATCAGTTATCTGGTGAAATCCCAGAAAGCATTGGTCGTCTTCCCGCATTGAAAGATTTTTTGCATTGTTTAGCAACAATCTATCAGGTTCAATCCCTCCAGATCTTGGGCGATACTCAGCCCTTGAAACCTTCGAGGTTCCTTCCAATAGGCTTACAGGGAACCTGCCTGAATATTTATGCCATGGAGGTAGCTTAACAGGAGTGGTAGCTTTTGATAATAAGCTCGGTGGAGAGTTGCCAAAATCACTCGAGAATTGCAGCAGTTTGCGAACAGTAAGTATTTCGAATAACGCATTTTTCGGCAATATTCCTGTTGGTTTATGGACAGCTTTAAATTTGCAACAACTGATGATAAGTGATAATTCATTCACTGGTGAGCTTCCAAACGAAGTGTCAACTAGTCTTTTGCTGCTGGAGATGAGTAACAACAGGTTCTCTGGTAGTATTACCATTGAAGGGGATTCTTGGAGGAATCTGGTAGTCTTCAACGCGAGCAATAACCTATTCACTGGCACTGTCCCTCTTGAATTAACCACTCTTCGTAATCTGACGGTTCTTTTTACTTGATAAGAACCAGCTTAACGGAGCACTTCCATCTGATATCATGTCATGGAAGTCACTAAATATTCTTAACCTGAGTCAAAATCAACTTTCTGGACAGATTCCTGAAAAGTTTGGTTTCCTACCTGGCCTCGTCAAACTGGACTTATCAGATAATCAATTTTTCCGGTAAGATTCCACCCCAACTTGGTTCTCTGAGGCTTACTTTTCTCAATCTCTCTTCCAATCATCTCATGGGGCAAATCCCCACCGAGTATGAAAATGTTGCTTATGCCACTAGTTTCTTGAACAATCCCTGGTCTTTGTACAAGAAGGTCATCCGTATACCTTAAGGTTTGCAATTCCAGACCCCAGAAACCAAGCAAAACTTCAACCCAATTCCTAGCCTTGATATTAAGTAGTTTGATTGCAGCCTTTCTGTTTGCGTCGTTATTTGCATTCATCACGATCAGAGTTCACCGGAAGATAAACCATATATTGGATCCAGAATGGAAGTTCATCCACTTCCATATGTTGAATTTTACTGAATCAGACATATTTTCAGGATTGAAAGAAAGAAACTTGATAGGAAGTGGTGGATCAGGACAAGTCTATCGTGTTGCTGCAAATGGATTCGGTTCTGTGGCTGTGAAAAGAATCTCGAATCACAGAAATTCAGACCAGAAACTTGAGAAGGAGTTCCTTGCAGAGATTGAGATACTGGGTACCTTAAGGCATTTGAATATTGTGAAGTTGCTTTGTTGTATCTCCAATGATAACTCGAAACTTCTTGTCTACGAGTATATGGAGAATCATAGTCTTGATCAATGGCTGCATTCAGAGAAAAAGGCAGAAAAGTTCATCAGCTTCGATGAATCATGTCGCTCTGGACTGGTCAAGAGGCTGCAGATTGCAGTGGGAGCTGCCCAGGGTCTGTGCTACCTCCATCACGACTGCTCGCCTCAATAGTTCACCGAGATGTAAAGTCAAGCAACATACTGTTGGATTCTCATTTCAACGCAAAAAATCGCTGATTTCGGCTTAGCAAGGATGCTCGTCAAGCAGGGAGAGCTCGCTACTGTGTCTGCTGTGGCTGGTTCTTTGGGTTACATGGCTCCAGGTGATACGATAACACTTTTCATATTGCCACAACTGTTTTGCATCTGTTTCCTTTTCCACCACCAAATAGTTTCGTCTAAGCTCCTTATATTTTGTAACCCTGAACCGCAGAGTATGCTCAAACAGTTAGAGTGAATGAGAAGACTGATGTTTATAGCTTCGGAGTTGTCCTTCTTGAGCTAACGACAGGGGAAAGCAGCAAATCATGGCGATGAGGATACATGCCTTGCCAAATGGGCATGGCGTCACATGCAAGAAGAAAAACCTATAGTCGACGTGTTAGATGAGGAGATCAAGGAACCGTGTTGCGTGGATGAGATGGGCGATGTTTTCAAACTCGGGGTGTTTTGTACGAGCATTTCGCCATCTGAAAGGCCTAACATGAAGGAGATTTTGCAAATCTTGCTTGGTAGGAACCCTCGATGGGTCTGTGGAAGGAAGAATATGAGACACGCTGAGCACGCTTCCACTCCTCTGCTCAACTCCTCAAAGAGCGATGGCAGTTTGGCATCCAGCAATGGCTAGTAAAGAGCAATCATATCCAGCTCTGGAGTTCAGATTGTAAAATATCAGACGTTGTGTGGAATAATGGGACCCTCTAAATCTCTGGATTAGGATTCCGCACCTGTGGCTTTGTGTAAAAAAACTACAGGGGTTTATAAATTATAAGCAGAACTCAGGATGCTCAAAAGAAGATCTAGTTAGTTAGTGAAGATTTAGATTTGATTTGATCATAATAGGTAGTCAAGTAGTATGAGTTTGATCAAGTAGTATGAGTTTGGAATTCAAGTGTTTGCTCT